>BSBK01013357.1:0-188713 GCA_027943335.1 Chamaecyparis obtusa
TATATATATATATATATATATATATATATATACATATACATATACATATCTATACATATACATATCTATATCTATATATATATCTATACATATACATATACACACATATACATATATATATATCTATATGTATAGATATACATATACATATACATATATATATCTATATGTGTGTGTGTGTATGTATGTACAATATATATATATATATTATCTATATATATCTATTGTACATATATGTGTGTGTGTGTGTATGTATGTACAAAATATATATATATATATATATATATATATATATGTATGTATATATACATATATATACATATATATATACATATGTATATATATATGTATATATATATACATATGTATATATATATATATACATATGTATATGTATATGTATATATACATACATATGTATATATATATAGATATGTATATAGTATATGTATATATATATATATATATGTAGAATCTATGTAGTATATGTATATGTATATGTATATGTATATGTTATGTATATGTGATATATATATATATATATATATATATATATATATATATATATATATATATATGTATATATATATATATGTATATATGTATATATATATATATATATTGTGTGTGTGTATATATATATATATATATATATAATATCTATATATGTGTGTGTGTGTATGTATGTATGTATGTACAATCTATATATATATATGGTATGTATGTATGTATGTATGTATGCACACACTCACGCACACCTATAAAGAAAGTCAAGAGATATTGAGGCTTCAATTTAATATATATTTTTTATTCTAAAAAATAGAAGTCTTGATATATCTTGGCTTTACTTTATACATATTATTAATATAAGTATAGCTGAGTAGCAATGGGAGCGACAATGGAACGACAACTTGAATGAAATTAAATATATAATTTATTTTAAATATTTTGAATAAATATAAATTTAATCAATCTTGGGAGTAGGATTTAATTTGGACTAATGTTGAATAAAATTAATTAGTCTTAAGGTTGGGATTTTCTTTAAATTTAGTTTAGTTTCAGGGTTCATTTTGATTTGTGTTAGGGTTAGGATTTCATTTGGTTTATTGATGGGGATATGATTCTATTTGGTTTAAGTTTATGATTGAATTTGGCTTGGTGTTTAGTTAGGGTTTAGGGTTAGGGTTGAATTTGGCTTAGCATTATAATTTAGCTTTAATATTTTTTTAAGGTGTATAGGGTTAAGGATTGCATTTATTATAGTGTTCATATAGGTTTAAGGTTTGAGTCTAGCTTAGCTTAGTGTAGAGTTATTTTTTATTTAGATTCATCATTAAGTTGAATTTGGTTTAGTATTAGGTTTAGGCTTCTATTTGATTTTTTGTTCAATTAGGTTTAGAGTTACAATTCAATGTAGTTTCGTATTAGTCTTAAGGTTCAATTTTGTTAACGGTTAGGGTTCAATTTGGTTTAGTGTTAGTGTTAGGGTATAATTTCATTTAGTACAATGGTTGAATTTGGTTTAATGTTGAATTTGATTTAGGGTTATGATTCAATCTGGTTTAGTGTTCAATTAGTTTTAGGGTTATTGTTAAATTAGGTTTTGTGTTATAGTTAGGGTTGATTAATATCTAGGACCATGGTTAAATTTAATTTAATAAAAGGGTTCAATTTTGTTCAACATATATTTAATTAGGTCTAGGGTTTTCATTTGATTTTGATTATGGTTAGAGTTGATTTTGGTTTTGTTTTAGTTTTAGGGTATAATTTAGTTTAGAATTAGGGGTTAATTTGGTATAATAATCAATTAGGATTAGGATTAGGATTATGGTTCTTTTTTATTTAATAGTGTTCAATTAGTTTTAGGCTTATATGGTTCAATTTGGTTTATTGTTATAGTTAAGGTTCAAGTTTCTTTAGGACTCTGAATAAATTTAGTTTCATTAAAAGGGTCGATTTGGTTTAATATTTAATTATGATTAGGCTTAGGGTTGAGTTTAGTTAATTGTTGGGGTTCTATCTAGTCTAACATATGCATGTATGGATAGGGTTCAAGTTGGATTAATGTTCAATTGCGTTTATGGTTACAATTAAATTGAGCTTACTATTAGAAATTGGGTTAAATTTTTGTTTAGAATTAGGGTTCAATTTAGTTGAGTGTTAGTGTTACAGTATTTGGTTTATGATTAAAGTTCAATTTGTTTTTAATTCTCAATTAGTTTTAGGGTTATGGTTCAATTTTGTTCATTGTTATAATTAGGGTTTGAGCTAGTTTAGATTTGGGTTTAATTTAGTTTGGGTCAAGGGCTCAATTTAGTTTAATATTTAATTAGGATTATGCTTAGGGTTCAATTAATTTAGTGTTGGGGTTCAATTTGATTTAAGGGATGGATTCAATTTGGTATAGGATTAGCACAAGTTTCTATATATGTTTATACTAAGGGTTCAATTTCATTTGGTGTAAGGGTTAGGGCTAGACCTATAGTTCTCAGGCATGGTTTAACACTTAATTATATTTAATTAAGCTTTAATTTTGGTTTAGTATTAGCATTATGATATATATTGGTTTATGATTTGGGTTTAATTAGTTTCATTTTAGGATTAGCATTTTATTTAGCCTAATCTAAGAGTTTGGTTTCAATTTTATCTTGTGTTAGGTTTATGATCCAATTTGATTTAGAATTTAGATTTGATATGTTGTAGGGTTAGGGTTTGACTTGGTTTAGTTTTATAGTTGGGTTTTTATTTGGTTTAGTATTAGAATTGGGTTTTAATAAGGTTTAGTGTTATAGTTCAACTTGGATTAAGTGTTGTGATTAGCGTTCAATATGGTTTAGTGTAGGTTTAGGATTCAATTTGATTTATGATTTGGATTTAATTTAGTTTAAGGTTAGCATTTAGTTTGGCTTAGTGTTTAATTAGATTTAGGTTGAAGATTCAATTTGAATCATGATTTTGTTTAAATTTGGTCAAAGGTTACAGTTCAATTTTCTATAGTCTTCAATTTGGTTTTGGGTTAGGATCTAAATTTGGTTCAACTTTATGGATAGGGTATAACTTAGCTTATGATTTTCTTTTAATTTGTTATGGGATAAGGGTTTAATTTTGTATGGGGGTTAATTTGATCTTCCCACATTTTTTTTCTTCTTTTTTGATCCATCTAACCTTTTGCAGGAAAATATGTTTGTCACATGATTATGTAGTGTATACTAATCATTGAACATCAATTTAAATACATATTATGAACATAAGGATCATAATTACACTTAAACATAGGTATATCTTTAATGTTAGTGTTAGTATATTTATTTATATACACTTAGGCTTATAAGCCTTACTTAGTCGTCTATGTCTACTTTACACTTGTTCAGACAAGTTATCATAATTTAGGAGTCGTCTAGAGAGGTGTCAATTTAATTTTGACACATCCTCTTAGGTTTATAAGAGGCAACTCACCACCACTCATTGAGTGTTAGGTTTGACTTATGATTCAACCCAATCACTCATGCTATATGTACTCTTCTTCTCCTTTGATTCTTTAATCTATGGAAGGTTGACTTTGGGCTCAAGCTTGTGTTATTTGTACTTTAATCTAATCTCTGAGATCTTGGCTAACTCTTCAGTTATAATTACAAGTTGTTGTTCATTTATATAAAGGGTTAGAGTTACAAGTAGGATTAGGGCTTACCAATAAAAATTATAGTTTAAATGAAGTTATTACATTTTCCTTAGTTATTAGAGATGCAATCACTCTCACTTTTATTTATAGGGTTAAAGGTATAATTATGGTTACAATTGGGATTAGCACCTGAATTTGGGCTAGGTAATGTTAAAGTTACAATAGTGTCAAGGCATAGATTAAATGTTGTTAAGTGTTGTATTTTTTTATGAGGTAATTATCATTCATTAGCTTGAATGGATATTTGAAACATTAATATCATGATTAATATTGAATTTTGTAGTTTGAAAGTAATCAATTAGAATATAAAAATTCCTTACAAATTAGATTGATTAAAATTTAGATTTTACAAAGGAAAACAAGTTTTTATTATTATCAAATAAGGTAGATAAATTTGAAACTAGTTTCTTGAAATATTTTTATTTGTGAAAATATAGTACATCAACTTATTTCAAAATATTTTAATATATTTTCTTCATCTTTCTATTTTGAAAGTTGTTTTCCCTTCTTCATTTTTTCATAACACGATCACACATGAATGGTGGCATTATTCTTAGTCCTTCTAAATACTTTAGATGATATATGGTACCAAATGTCATTCATGTTCTTTCAGTCGGTCCTATATCAATAGTCACTTTTTGAAAGTGTTCAACCTTGTGATTTGTGTATTGTTAAGGCCCACTTCAATCTTAATGGTATTCGTACCATAGAACCTACTTTTCTTACACCAACAGGAATTATTTGTGGATTTTAATTATCAAATAGTAGTCCAGAGTAACTATTGAAATCAACCATTACATATGCTGGTATGATGAACTACAACTGATTGAATATCTGAATGAACTGAAGAAACAATGATTATAGATCACTGAGCTAATGAAATGATATGTAAGATGATTAAATCAGTCAATATGTTGTCATTGATGTCAACTAGTTTTGACAATACTTATCATGTTAGTTACAAACATCTGAACATCTGTTGAAGGAAGAAAAGATGAAGAACTGAGATATCTACATAAGGAAAGGATGGATATGACAGAAAATGATAAGGTAAACATTGGGTAACTTATTGATGAGTCTATGGCTTTATATTGTTGACTCGAGCATGTTACATTAATCTATTATGAAGAAGAGATTTGAAATGAACAAGTCAATGTGGTCAGTAATTGAAGATTTTTGTATACACCGAGCCAGTGCAGTATATACCGAGTGATAGTAATAACTGAGTTAGTTATCACTGACACATTTCTATATTAACCGAGTATGGATGAAAACATTAAATGCTAAGAACAACCGACTGAAATTGATGAGCTGAAAATTGTTATGATTTGGAGGTTAATGATAAATTTAGTTATGAGATCCATGACTGACAAAATTTAGAGATGATCTAAAGGATGAGATTGAAACGTGTTAATGACATATCTTCCAAGGAAGGTTTAAGAGGCAAAATGGATGAAGGAGATTATGAGGAAAAATCTAATGGCTGATATGAAAATGGTTTACTTGTCTATATAAGAGATATGAGTTTCATTACTGAAACATGCCAGAATGAAGGAGACTGCAAAGATTTCGCATGAAGATTGTATTCATGCATTCTTGGTCAAACTGGTTATAGAAATTGTTAGGATTAACAAGGCAGAAATAACAATTATGTGCAAATATAACTAATATTAGAAAACAATAAACCACACAGAAGAGAACACAAGACACAAAGATTTAAAGTGGTTCACCCAATCCTTGGGCTATGTCCACTAACAGTGAGTCCAATATTATTATTATCCAGTGATTACAACCTGATTACAATCTGTAATCCCTTACAACTCAATTCCGCCACAAGTACTAAAATCATACATATAAAAAATCCCTAACCCTAAGCCATATTATACAATATTTTTTCCGCTTTAGGGTTAGAATGAATTATAACATGTCAGCCCAAATAACTGAAAAGTAGTCGGCCTCAAAAAAATGTATAGTACTTTCCTAGATAGTACTTTCCTAATTAGTCACCACAAGCTAACAATCTCCCACTTGGTGACTGATCAGTATCCACACTATACAAAAAAACCTCCCACTTGGAGACTGATCCTATAGCAATACCGCTACCATATGAGGATCCCACTGGATCGAACCACCCTAGACTTAGCTGTTCCTTTATTTTGTTTACTCTAGAATACCAACTGAAGTTGAACATGAGTTCAACTTCTCCCTTGTAACTACCTTTGTAAACATATATGCTGGATTATCATCAGTATGAATCTTTTCCAGCCTTAACTTCCCATCATCCAAAACTGACTGAATGAAATGGTACCACAACTGTATGTGTTTTGTCTTTGAGTGCAAAGCAGAATTCTTTGCAAGATGAATGGCACTTTGGCTATCTGTATGTAGAAAATTATCCTTTTGTGGATGTCCCAATTCTTCCATGAAGAATTGAAGCCATATCATCTCCTTGGCTGCCTCTATAGTAGCAACATACTCTACCTCTGTAGTGGATAAAGCAACCACCTTTTGTAGTCGAGAAATCCAACTCACTGCTGTCCCACCAAGAGTAGATATATAACCTGTAGTACTCCTCCTGCTATCTATATCTCCTTCCAAATCGGAGTCAACATAGCCTTGTACAGTAGTAGTAGAACCCCCAAAGTGTAAACACTTACTGGATGTACCTCTCAAATATTTGAGAATCCATTTGACTACATTCCAATGCTCAATACTAGGGTTACTCATATATCGGCTAACGACTCCCACTGTGTGTGCAATATCTAGCCTAGTACATACCATAGCATACATTAAGCTCCCTACAGCTGAAGCATAAGGTACCTTAGACATTTTAGTCTCTTCTTCTGGTGTCTTGGGACACATATCCTTAGTCAATTTCAAGTGACCAGGCAAAGGTGTGCTGATAACTTTGGCATTTTCCATAGAGAAATGTTGCAACACCTTCTCAATATAATCAGCCTGAGATAGAGATAATTTCCTATTTTTCCTATCTTTGCAAATTTTCATACCAAGGATTTGTTTTGCTGCCCCCAAATCCTTCATAGAAAAATATTTTGCTAACTGTTCTTTCAACCCCTAAATATGATCCATGTTAGACCCAGCTATAAGCATATCATCAACATATAAACATAAAATAATGTAGCTGTCATCATCCAACCTCTTAAAATAAACACAATGGTCAGAATGACACCGACTATATCCATGCTCATTCATAAAAGTGTCAAATTTAATATACCATTGCCGAGGTGCTTGCTTCAAGCCATATAAACTTTTCTGCAATCTGCACACCAAATTCTCCTTACCCTTGACCTCAAATCCTTGTGGTTGAACCATATATATTTCTTCATCCAAATCACCATGAAGAAAAGATGTTTTAACATCAAGCTGCTCTAAATGCAAATCTTCAGTAGCCACAATACTTAAAACAGTACGGATAGAAGTCATTTTAACAACAGGAGAAAATATCTCATCAAAATCAATACCATGTTTCTGCGCAAATCCTTTTACGACTAATCTGGCTTTAAATCTTTTCTTACCTCCATCCTCTTCTTTTATCTTGTAAACCCATTTATTTTGTAAAGCCCTTTTACCTGCAGGTAACTTACATAAATCCCATGTTTGATTTTTCAGCAAAGAGTCCATTTCATCTATCATTGTAGACTCCCACTGAAGCTTTGTATCCACCTGCATAGCTTCATTATAACATTCAGGTTCACCAGCATCTGTTAACAAAATAGAATACAAAGATGGAGAGAATCTTTCTGGAGGTCTACTTAGCCTTGTTGACCGTCTAACATTCACTGGTGTGTGTGGTATTTGTTGTTGTTGTTGTTGTTGTGGAGCATAAGGAACTACTGGAACATGAACTTGTGGAGTATCATCCAGTACTACATAATCATTTTCTTTCTTCTCATGCCGCAGCAACAAATCTTTGTACAATACTTTCTCATTGAATATGACATCTCTGCTTCTTACAATTTTATGATTTTTAAAATCCCAAAGCCTATAACCAAATTCATCAATGCCATATCCAACAAATACACATTTCTTTGACTTAGCTTCCAGCTTGGTTCTATTTTCAGAATCTATAAGTGCAAAAGCTTCACAACCAAAGGATTTGAGAAAAGAATAACTCACCTTCTTACCACTCCATGCTTCCTCTGGAATACCACAGTCCAAAGGAGTAGAGGGGCCTCTATTGATTAAATAAATAGCAGTGTTCATAGCCTCTGCCCACATATTTTTGGGCAGCCTAGCATGCAACCTCATACTCCTTGCATGCTCCATTATTGTCCTGTTCATGCGTTCAGCCACTCCATTTTCTTGTGGAGTCCTTGGTATAGTTTTCTGCCTACGAATACCATTAGAGGAACAATATTCTTCAAATTCTGTGCTGCAATACTCACCACCATTATCAAATCTGAGACATTTTAACTTTTTACCAGTCTCATTCTCAACCAAGCATTTCCATTTCTTAAAAGTTTGAAATACATCAGATTTCTGTCTAAGGAAATAAATCCATACTTTTCTTGTTGCATCATCTATAAATGTAACATAATACAAAGAGCCACCAAGGGAAGATACCTGAGCTGGTCCCCATACATCTGTATGCACAAGCTCCAATCTCTCATTTTTCTTTTCCTTCCCATTCTTCACAAAACTCTCTTTTGTTTTCCATAAACACAACTTTCACAGAAATCCATATTGACACATTTGAGACCAGGTAAAACTTTCTTTGAATGAAGTAATTTCATACCTTTTTCACTCATGTGCCTAAGTCTGTTGTGCCATAGTGCTGTGTCAGAATCTACAGCAACGATATGATGTTCTTCCTACTCAACTGCAGCCACTGTTCCTGAACATTCATTTTCTTTTGAAACAATTAAAGTAGAAGGAACAATATGACCTGTACAAAGATATAAGGTTCCTACTTTCACACCTTTTGCTACTACTAAGGAACCTTTTGAAACCTTCCAATTTCTATCATTAAAAGTAATTGTGCAACCCTCATCACCCAGTTGTCGTGCTGAAATTAAATTTCTACTCAGCCTTGGAACATGTCTTACCTCTTGTAGTAGCCAATGATTCCCATTCTGCAACTTAATCTTGATTTTTCCTTTTCCAACAATTTGACAAGGTTCATTATCTCCCAAATAAACTAGCCCAAAATCCCCTTGGACATAATCAACAAAATAACCTCTATGGGGTGTAGCATGAAATGAAGCCCCTGAATCTAACACCCATGAATCATCAACATTTTCTAAAGACAAAAGCAAAGCATCCTCTTCAGATTTGTTACTTACCACATTTGCCTCCTTTTTTCCATCATTTTTGTCTCCTTGATCTTTCTTCCGAGACCAACAATATTTCTTCTTATGTCCCAGTTTTCCACAGTATCAGCAATCATTTGGCCCTTTGGATTCAGACCTCTTTCCCTTTGATTTGCCTCTTGATTTTTCATGATTTTCAGAGTTGTTTCCTCTATCTCTTGTTCTGCCTCTGCTTTCTGCATTCAATACACTACCCGATGTGGATGCCCCTGAGCTTTTCCTATGAATTTCCTCACTTAATATAATACCAACAACATCATCAAAATTTAGGGTATTTGAACCAAAAATAGAATTACTAACAGCCATTACCAAGCCATTCTAGCTTTTTGGCAAAGAACACAAAATCAAGAGAGCCCTAACCTCATCATCGAAAGTAATTTTAACTAAGGTTAACTGACTTGTAACTATATTAAACTCATTCAAATGATCAGCAACTGATCCACCTTCTACCATTTTCATATTAAATAAACACTTCATAAGAAATACCTTGTTTGAAGCTGAAGGCTTTTCATACAAGTTCGCTAGGGTGTCCATCAGATCTTTATTTTTTATTGCTCCAATAGTATTGAATGCCACCGATTGTGCCAAGCATAGATGAATACTCCCCAGTTCCTTCCTATCCAAAATATCCCAATCTTCCTAAGACATTGCTACCTCTTTCTTGGCTATTCTCTCTAATGGCCACCATAGATCCTTCTGATAGAGATAGTCCTCCATTTGCATCTTCCATAACTTGAAGTTCTACCCATTAAACTTATCAACCTTCAGCCTACCCTCATCTGCCATTTCTCCTACTTAACTGAGAGACTCTCCCACTAACTCATGAGACCTGCTTCAAAGAATAGATGAAAGAAAAAATGAAATAACCTCACTCTGATACCACTTGTTAGGATTAACAAGGCAGAAATAACAATTATGTGCAAATATAACTAATATCAGAAAATAATAAACCACACAGAAGAAAACACAAGCCACAAAGATTTAACGTGGTTCACCCAATCCCTAGGCTACATCCACCAACAATGAGTCCAATATTATTATTATCCAGTGATTACAACCTGATTACAATCTGTAATCCCTTACAACTCAATTCCATCGCAAGTACTAAAATCATACATATGAAAAATCCCTAACCCTAAGCCATATTATACAATATTTTTGCCGCTTTAGGGTTAGAATGAATTATAACATGTTGGCCCAAATAACCAAAAATTAGTTGGCCTCAAAAAAATGTACAGTACTTTCTTGGATAGTACTTTCCTGATTAGTCACCACAAGCTAACAGAAATAATCAAACTGCAGACATTACCAAGCATCAGAGAACTATTTACCAAGTGAAAGTAAGTTGAGAAATATTGAGGAAGTGAATTGATTAATGATCAGAGGATTGTATGAGCATAGCATAGATCTGAATATTTGCAATTGAGTTGTATTTGAATTGGATCAGTATTGTATTAGTTTAACCATTGATTCAGAAAATCTCTTAACCGAGTGGACTTAACAGTCTTATTGTACTATCCTATGACATTCATTGAATGTAAAGTGTTATCTTGTTGACCCCATAGTGAATGTTGGTCAAAAGTTAACTATTAGTGATAAATCCTCTAACCAGGTCACACCTAACAGTGTGCATTATAACCTTTAACATGGTTGGCTCTTTACCAAGCTCACTTCAAAAGAGTGAATTATTTTGGGTTACTGGTCCCAAGTGGTTTTTCCCTTAGCAGGGTTTCCATGTTAAATCATTGTGTTATGTGTTATTTTTTATGGTTGTTTTTTATCATACTTTACATACTACATAGTTGATTTAGTCGGTAATCACAGTTGGATAATTACTAGTAATCGGTAAAGTGAATAGACAGATTGATATTTTATGTTACTGAGCTGCATAAATTGTTGAAATTATTTTTTAAGGTACATCTTTGGGTATGGGACTATGGGATAATTGATTTAACTAATTCACCCCCTCTCTCAGTTATTCTAACAATTGGTATCAGAGCAATATTGGTTGCTTGGAAGAAAGTTTTAAGGACTTGAGCATAAAAATCACAAGATGTATAAAAGGGAAGTGTCGAAGCTGAACAAAGATAACTTCACCACATGGAAAAGCTGGATGAGGCTTCACATATCTGGAATTAGAGAATATGCTATTACTTTACTTGACAATGGCTACATACAACTGAATGTTGGACTTTTGACCCTTGATCAATTGAGAGACCGACATGAACATAATATTACTATGATAGAGATTGTTGCTTCTCTATCTGATGCTAAATTTGAGGATGTCAAGAATTGCACTATAGTGAAGAAAGTGTGGGATAAACTTGCTCTAGTTTATGGTGGTGATGTGAATGTGATGAGAGCCAGAGCTAAAATCTTGAGAGGTAGATTTGATGACATGAAGATGAAAGAAGGAGAGAACATCACACAATACTCAAACCAAATCAAAGAGGTAGTCAATGCTATCTGAGGAGCATGAGGTATTATTTCTGAAGATACTATGGTAAGTATGATACTAATAACCGTGTTTCCTATCTATGTAATTAGAATATCTTCTATTCATGAAATGAGGTCTGCACCTAATAACAATCTTACTCTTGATAGTTTGATTGGAAAGTTAACAACTTTTGAGCTGAATAATTATAACAATAGTGTTTTAATTAGTGTTGAGTCTTCTTTTATGTCATCTCTTAAGATTGGTAAATCTAGCAGTAAGTATAATATAAAGAATGAAAGTGACAATAATACTGAAGATGAGTTTGATGAGCTTGAAGCACTTATGGCCTGGAGACTACAAAAAGGTAAAGGAAGGTATAAGGGAAATTTACCTTTGGCTTGTTTTAACTGTAAAGAAGTTGGCCATATTGCTACTAGATGTCCTAACAGGAAAGAGGAAGATAAAGACTGATCTAGTGATGAAAAGTTTGGTAGAAGAAATAATAGAGGAAACCAATAGTAAAATAGAGACAACCAAGATTACAAAGATAAAGGAAAAAAGGCTTGTTACCTTGTTGGAGAAAATAAAGATGACACTGACACCGACACCGACACTGATGATGAAATTGAAGTAGTATTTGTTGCAATGAAAGATGATTCAGAAGAGGATTAAAGATATGTAGAAACAACCCTTATTTCTAAAGTTAGTAAGAATGATACTTGAATCATTGATAGTGGATGTACACATCGCATGACTGGTGATGAAGATAAGTTTGATCATCTTAAGTATTATAATGGAGGATCAGTGAAAATGAGAAACAATACACCTTGTTTAGTGAAAGGAAAAGAGAAAGGTCCAAATTAATGTATCAATTCACCTCTAAATGAGAAACAATATACCTCTATTTGTGTATGTGTGTGGGGAAAATGTAAGATTCACTCCTAAATCCAAATTCCCAAAGGAGAGATCCAATTTGATCAACCAAAAAGGTTAATACACAATTGAATCAATCTATGAAGAATATGAAAGAGAGAGAAACCCTATACTTCCCTATAGTTGGACTAAGCTTGAAATATGAAATAATTGAAGTGAAAATACTAACCTTGAATTAGGGAAGATCTGGAAAATGCTCAATTCTGGCTTTTGTATGAACTTTCTAAAGATTTTGTCACTTGCTCTGGACTGGAAATGTTGAGGCGGACAAAACCCAAAAATCTTTTCTCCAAATTCACACAGGTTGACTTTGACCTTTTAAAAGGTCAAAGACCACATTATTTATTTGAAGTCTGATTTCAATTCTGTTCACAGATCCTGAAAGATTGCCAAAAAGGGTATCCAAATTTTCTCTCAGATCTAAAATTTTGCACATGTACCTATAAGAAAATGGGGTTTTTTGGTTGTATGGGGGGGTTTGTCTTGGTCAAACCCCAATTTAGGAATTAACCTTGAAATTGAATTGAAATATATTTTGCATAAACAAAGTAATTGAAACAAATCACCTCGCTTATGTTGATGTCCTTGTAGATGATTTGAATCCTCAAATCCACAAGTAGGAATGCTTCAATGGATGTAGGATATCTCCAATCAATGGTATTTTGATCTTCAACACCAATCTTGATTTGATATTTGCATATGAGAAGGCTTGAATGGATGGAGAAGGATGGATCTTCAAGGGGGCCCCAAGGAGATTGAATCCTTCAATAGCTAACAATGGAACTCCTTGATGGATGAATGCTTGAACACTTGAATGCTTGAAGACTTGCTTGAATGCTTGAGAGCTCTAGATGCTTGATTGCTTGAGTGTGGATGTGAAAATGAGAGAGGAAGGCCTCCTTTTAGTATTCCAAGAGTAATTTAGGAGTAATAGATGTAATTTGGAAAATGAATAGATGCAAATGGAAGGCACACTAAACAAGTCCCAATTCACACAGGTCCAAATTAGTGCATCATCTTAAAATGGAAGCACTTCCATGTTAAGAGAATTTAGTCCTCTGAGTAAGTGGTTTAGGGTCATGATTGGCATCTTTGCATTCTCCATTGTCTTCCACTTCTTCTCTGCATTTGATTTCTTCATTCTAGGTGAAATTAGGGTTAAGGTCTTAAGGACTTTCCTGACTTTCTCTCTTCCATGGCTCCATTTTCTAGGTAGGATTCATAATTGAGACCTCCTAGTCCTTCATCACATCATTTTGAGGATTTTCTGTCTATTCCTGACACTGGGTCCTGTTCAGATATCAAATCCTGCATTTCTGACATCTCATGGAACCTCTTCTGCAAATCCTAAAAAAGTTAGGGTTTGAGGTCAAAGTCAACCTCGACCCTAACCAGGTCAGGGTCAACCTTGAGCTTGACCTCTTCCAGCCAAGATTTCAAAATCTCATTTCCCGCTAATTTGGTTTTCGGGAAAGTTATTTCTCCACTTCCAGGTCGGCTGTTTCGGGCTCTAAAACGGTAAATCCTTTAATGGTATTTAATCAAGGTATATTTTCTAAAGGTGAGGACCTAATTGGGATTTAATTCTTCAAGGTTTCCCATCTAGAGGAGTGTGCCCTAGATCACTATAAAAGGAGGCCTTCCTCTCTCATTTTCATATCTCATCTCAAGCATTCTTCTCTCAAGCTCTCAAGGTGATCAAGAAAGCATTCAAGTCTTCTTCTCCAACCAAGTTCTCCATTGAAGATCAAGGATTCAAGCATTCAAGATATTGAAGGGATTTGGCTCAAGCATTCAAGATCTATCATACAAACCCTAGATCTAGCCACCATGGTGGTGTGATCTTCCTTCAAGATCCTTTGTTCATCTTCAAGATCCATATCATTGTTTCCTCAAGGTGGATTTCAAGCATACAATCATGGAGGTTTTATGATGTTATGTTCAAGCTTTCATATCAATATATTTGATTACATTTCAAATACATTAGCATATGTATTGAATTGCATAGCTTCATTGTTAGATTCATTTCTACTACTTGCTAGCATTCTCCTATTTCAATTTCAATATTAAGGTTGATTCCAAACCGGGGTTTGTCAAAGGTAAACCCCCCATACAACAAAAAAAAACCATTTTTCTTGCAGGTACAGGTGTGGAATCTTAGATCTGAGAGCAAATTTGGGTACCCTTTTCGGCAATCTTTCAAGATCTGTGAACAGAATCAGAATTAGACTTCAAATAAATAATGTGGTCTTTGACCTTTCAAAAGGTCAAAGTCGACCTGTGTGAATTTGGAGAAAAGATTTCTGGGTTTTGTCTACCTCGACATTTCTATTCCAAAACAAGTGACGAAATCTTCAGAAAGTTCATACAGAAGCCAGAATTCAGCATTTTCCAGATCTGCCCTAATTCAAGGTTAGTACTTGCACTTCAATTATTTCAGATTTCAAGCTTAATCCAACTATAGGGAAGTATAGGGTTTCTCTCTCTTTCATATTCTTCATAGATTGATTCAATTGTGTATTAACCTTTTTGGTTGATCAAATTGGATCTCTCCTTTAGAAATTTGGATTTAGGAGTGAATCTTACATTTTCCCCACACACATACACAAATAGAGGTGATTCCAAATCACAACTATTCATTTTGGTGAACCCGACTAGCTTACTCTCTTTCTTTTTGGTGTTAGATTTACATTTTTCTCTTGCATCTATACTTCAAAAATACAAAAAAATCTATATATTTGATAAAATACAAAAACATATTTCTTGCATTTTTATCATGAAGATTGTTAAGATGTTTTGGTGCATAATCATGTTTGTTATTACTCTTCTTCTAGCATCTATTTATAATGCATATGATGTTTATGAGGGTATTATTCATTTCATAACATTGACGACCCTTCACTTTTCTCTTGCTTATTCTTTTGTGAAGATGACTGATACTACTCTACTTACATTTAAAAATTTTCTTAGCGATTTATGTGGAAGCCTTATTCATCTTTTGGATTATGTGAAGAATTTGATAGATGATACACCATCTCCTAATCTTCCTAATCTTCATCCTAATCTTCCTATTTCAATACTTGATTCTCCATCTGTTAATCCTCGCTCTTCCCATACTTATGATGGGATTCAAGCTATAGTGCAGGATGCGGATGTGCAATATTTCTTTGATTTGCCTTCTCCTCCTAATCATGATGATCTTAAAGGAAAAGGTAAAGAAACTTCTTCCAAACCTATTATCCCACCTTATATGACCTTTACTCATGAACATGATAAAAAATCACTTCTTGTAGAAGCTTTGCATGATATGTACACTACTGGATATAATATGGTGAATAAACAAGGCTATAAAGGTTTAGGGATAGGAGTTAATGAGCATGGTATTAAATTTCCCATTAATATACCTCCTAAACTGGATATGTGTGGTGTTGGCACTTCTAAATCTCAAGTCAAGTTAAGTGGTGTGGATCTTCATCCTCCCCTTAACGCTCATCTCTCTACACCTCTAATGGATAATCCTAACACTCGTCAAGAAATTGCTAAAATAGTATATGTGGAGCTAATGAATTCTAAGAAGGAAATATTTAGACCTATACCTATTGATGCTTTGTATAAATTTAAATGTCCTTTCAAATATCATAACATTCATTCGCTTGCCGATTGTAACAACTTCAAATTATATGTTAGGGATAAGGCTGCGCGCGGTATTATACCTTTTTCTCGAGCTGTCTTACAACTTCTTCATAATTTTGATATAGGGGATTCCCCTCCATTAGAGCTATAGTAAATGTTCCTATCCTCTTGTCTCATGACTGGGGGGCAAGAAGCATCATCTTATCCAGTCTTTCAGGATCCATTAGGTCTTTTTATTAAGATTTAATTGGTATTCTTTATGTTTCCTTCTTCCATAATCCTGCATGATGTTTTTATCCATTCCTAGGAATTGTATTTTCTTCTTAGGAAATCTTTTCTAAAGCATGTGGTTCATAAAAATATCCCTTTTCTTTCATCCCTCAGGGGGCAAGGTTCTTCCTTCTTTCTCTTTGTCTAGTGGAAATTCTTTCCTTAGATTAGTAGTATTTGCTTATATTACAATATTATTTCATCATAGTGACAAAGGTGTTGATTATGGATAATCTTCTTATAGGAGAAGTTGTTGTCCTCGATCATCACTTCTTCTTTATGTTGCAAATTATGTTCAATATAAACTTTTAATCTTGCTTGGTGTTAAATTTTTTTTCCTTCATTCCTAAGATTCCTCTTGTTGTTCTTCACCGGGGGCTTGATGATTGAATCTTTGTTCCCGCCTTTTGAAAGATGATATCTTATTTACATGCACTCCTCTTTGATGGGGGTCTTGGCAATAAGATCTCTTTCCTTGAGGATCCTTTTCCATAAGTGACATATCCTTTTCATGATTATTTATACTCTTGGATGTAGGGGTCAATATCTCTCACTAAGGATATACTATACATTGTTGTAAATAGGATATCTCCTTGCTTTGTGAAGTAGGTATCCTCTTCCATCTTTGTTCCTATACTTGGGGGGCAAGGATGCCTTATCCTTCTTTTCTATCTTCAAACATTCACACATGGAGTCACAATATGGGTTGTGAGTTTGGTAGAAGTACTTTAGCCTTGGAGGCTTGGTATGCTTTTTTATCTTATTCAAATCTATGCATTGTTATTTCATCTAGTATTCTCTTCTTTTCTAGGGATTCACCTCTTTCCTTGGTTAAGCAGTATTTATCTACTATGTGATATCCAATCATACATGAAAATTATGGTTTGCATTAGAGGACCTATGTCCTTTATACAAACCTTATTTGTTGTTTGACATTGGGTTTCCATGGTTGATACATCTCTCACCTTGGAAACTGAATAGTGTGCTATCCCTCATTAACGGTTACTTCCTTTTCACTTCTTGCATGATATCTCTTTACATTCATCCCTTCCATGGCCTCATAGGAGTTGTGACCTTCTTGGCTTGGACTAGGTGTTGTCTATGGATATTGTCTTGATGCTGAAGAAGGCTTTATCTGTGTTCTTTCTTTCCTTAACATGAAAAAATAGTATGTTCTTTATCATATTAAGGAGGGGGGCATATATAGGGCCTCCCTTGTACTATAGTTTTTTTTATTTTTATATGCTAAATCTTGGAAGGTAATGCACATAAGTTGCTAAATCCTGAAAAGACATGCATTCATATGCTAAATCTTCTGATGGTAATGCACATAAGTTGATAAATCTTGAGGGGACACACATTTCAAAATTTCAAATATGCTAAATCTTGGAAGGTAATGCACATAAGTTGCTAAATCCTGAAAAGACACACATTCATATGCTAATTCTTCCAATGGTAACACACATAAGTTGCTAAATCCTAAGGGGACATGCATTTCCAATTTCAAATATGCTAAATCTTGGAAGGTAACGCACATAAGTTGCTAAATCCTGAAAAGACACGCACCTATATGCTAAATCTTCTGATGGTAATGCACATAAGTTGCTAAATCCTGAGGAGACACACATTTCATATTCATAGTGATACAAGAAGGTGGATCTATGGATATTCTAGAAGCCATCAGAAGATGCATTACAATTGCAAGCACAGTTTATGGGTTAACCTATTGGGCTCTCCCTCCAGGGTGATTCATGGTAAGGTGGGCATCTTACCGGGCAAGGTAATCACTTTCTCTTTTCTCTCTTTTTGCTTTCATGCTAATAGGATAGGATCATGAAGCTATGTTGTCTATAGTGTTGCTCTTGTCTTTCTTATGTAATCATTTATGTTGTTATGATAGCTTTCCAAATATGATATTATTATGAGAAATATTTCTTAGCGAGGTTTCTTATGATAATTGATTTGGGTTATTTAGTTCTAACACTTGTTCTTTTGTATACTCTCATGTATGTATGTTGAGTTAGAATCCTTGGTCTAGGGGCTTGTGTCTTTAGCTAAGTGTTATTTTATCTCATTTTGAATCCACTGGGATCTCTTCTGTCTTCTCCTTTACCAAGAGTTTGCATTGAATCCATACTCTTGCTAAAGTGGGGGCCTAATGTATCATCTTAAAATGGAAGCGCTTCCATGTTAAGAGAATTTAGCCCTTTGATTAAGTGGTTTAGGGTCATGATTGGCATCTTTGCATTCTCCCTTGTCTTCCACTTCTTTGCATTTGATTTCTTCATTCTAGGTGAAATTAGGGTTAAGGTCTAAGGACTTTCCTAATTCTCTCTCTTCCATGGCTCCATTTTCTAGGTAGGATTCATAAATGAGACCTCCTAGTCCTTCATCGCATCATTCCGAGGATTTTGTGTCTGTTCCTGACACTGGGTCCTGTTCAGATATCAAATCCTGCATTTTTGGCATCTCCTGGAACCTCTTCTGCAAATCCTAACAAAGTTAGGGTTTGAGGTCAAAGTTGACCTTGACCCTAACCAGGTCAAGGTCAACCTCAACCTTGACCTCTTCCCACTAGGATTTCAAAATCTCATTTCCTGCTAATTTGGTTTTTGTGAAAGTTATTTCTCCGCTTCTGGGTCGGCTATTTCGGGCTCCGAAATGGTAAATCCTTTAATGGTATTTAATCAAGGTATATTTTCTAAAGGTGAGGACCTAATTGGGATTTAATTCTTCAAGGTGGCCCATCTAGAGGAGTGTGCCCTAGATCACTATAAAAGGAGGCCTTCCTCTCTCATTTTCATATATCATCTCAAGCATTCTTCTCTCAAGCTCTCAAGGTGATCAAGCAAGCATTCATTCAAGCATTCAAGTCTTCTTCTCCATCCAAGTTCTCCATTGAAGATCAAGGATTCAAGCATTCAAGATCTATCATACAAACCCTAGATCTAGCCACCATGGTGGTGTGATCTTCCTTCAAGATCCTTTGTTCATCTTCAAGATCCATATCATTGTTTCCTCAAGGTGGATTTCAAGCATACAATCATGGAGGTTTGATGATGTTATGTTCAATCTTTCATATCAATATATTTGATTACATTCCAAATACATTAGCATATGTATTGAATTGCATAGCTTCATTGTTAGATTCATTTCTACTACTTGCTAGCATTCTCCTATTTCAATTTCAATATTAAGATTGATTCCAAATTGGGGTTTGACCAAGGCAAACCCCCCATACAAAAAAAAAAAACCATTTTTCTTGTAGGTACAGGTGTGGAATCTCAGATCTAAGAGTGAATTTGGATACCCTTTTTGGAAATCTTTCAGGATCTACGAACAAAATCAGAATCAAACTTCAAATAAATAATGTGGTCTTTGACCTTTTAAAAGGTCAAAGTCAACCTATGTGAATTTGGAGAAAAGACTTCTAGGTTTTGTCCGCCTTGACATTTCCAGTCCAGAATAGGTGACAAAATCTTCAAAAAGTTCATACAGAAGCCAAAATTTAGCATTTTCCAGATCTGCCCTAATTCAAGGTTAGTATTTGCACTTCAATTATTTCAGATTTCAAGCTTAATCCAACTATAGGGAAGTATAGGGTTTCTCTCTCTTTCATATTCTTCATAGATTGATTCAATTGTGTATTAACCTTTTTGGTTGATGAAATTGGATCTCTCGTTTGGGAATTTGGATTTAGGAGTGAATCTTACATTTTCCCCACACACATACACAAATAGAGGTGATTCCAAATCACAACTATTCAAGTATTATAATGGAGGATCAGTGAAAATGAGAAACGATACACCTTGTTTAGTGAAAGGAAAAGGATCTATCTTATTGAATGACAAAATTAGATGTGATAATGCATACTGGGTAAAAGGAATTAACTACAATTTGTGAAGTGTAGCACAACTGAATAACTCAGGTCACCGAGTTGCATTTGAAAGCAAGAAAGTGAAATTTTATGATGAAAATGGAAAGCTTGTCAGAACTAGAGGACAATCAAAAGGTAATTTATTCTATCTTGACAATGTTGAATCTTCTTGTTTACTAGTGAAAAATGAAGATGGTTGGTTATGGCATAAGAGGTTATGTCATATAAATTTTGATAACATGATTAAGATTAGTAGAAAGAGAAAAGTTAGAGGATTGCCTAGTCTAACCAATCTTGATCATGTTATGTGCCATAAATGTCAGAAAGGAAAGATGACCAAATCTAGTTTTAAAAGTAAGGAATATTCATCTAAAGGTATTTTGGAACTGGTACACATTGACTTATGTGTTCCTATGAGAACTCAAAACTACTATGGTGATAGATGTTTTATTTTATTTTTTGATAACTATTCTAGACTAATGACAGTAATGTTCTTGAAAGAAAAATCTGAGGCATTCAAACTGTTTAAATGGTATAAGACTAAATTTGAAAAAGAAATCAGAAAATAATTGAAATGCTAAGGTCTAATAGAGGAGGTGAGTTTGTTTTTGATGAATTCACTAATTTATGTAATGAGCATGGAATCAAAAGGGCACCTAGGACACCGCAGCAGAATGGAATTGCTGAAAGGAGGAACTGATCTATTGTTGATTGTGCTAGAACTTTGATGATTGAGAAAAATGTTTCACAAATGTACTGAAGAGAGGAAATTAGCACTGTAGTATACACCCTGAACAGAGTTCAACTGAAGAAAGACACAAACAAGACACCTTATGAGTTATGGTTTGGATATACACCATATGTAAGTTATTTCAGAATCTTTGGTAGTAAGTGTTATATTCTGAAAGATGATAGGAATGGTAAACTTAACTCTAAAGGTGATGAAGGAATATTTTTGGGATATTCTACTAAGATTAAAGCTTACAAATGTTTGAACAAGGCTACTAATAAAATGATAGAAAGTGCTAATGTAAGAGTTGATGAGTTTGCTGAAAAGAATGATGAAGAAAGCATGAAGGAACCAAAAGACTATGGTAAGTTTACTTATATTGAAGATCCAGGTTATCTACTAAAGCCACATGCTGAGTCTACCAAGCATCAAGAAAATGCTATCGAGAATCAAAAAATGGACACCGAGAATCAGGAAGAAGCTACCAAGTAGGAAAATGAACTTGAACTGAATGATGAGCAGAGAAGAGAACATGTGCTAGCAAGATTTTTTAGAAGACACCATCTAGAGAATCAAATCATTAGAGATAAGAAATCTGGCATGATGACCCGAAGTAAGTTAAGACAAAACACATGCTTAGTTTGTGATTTTGAACCTAAGAATGTTAGGAATGCACTTGAAAATGAGGAATGGATAAAGGCTATGAATGAGGAAATTGAAAAGATTAAGAAGAATAAGACATGGACATTAGTAACTAGACTGAAAGATAAAAAATGTAATTGGTACTAAATGGATATTCATAAACAAGTTAAATGAAAATGGTGAGGTCACTAGGAATAAGGCAAGACTTGTATGCAAGGGATATGCACAAGAAGAAGGTATTGATTATGGTGAAACCTTTGCACCTGTTGCTAGACTGGAAGAAGTCCATATACTACTTGCATATGCTACACAAAAGGGATTCAAAGTATATCAAATGGATGTGAAATCAGCTTTTCTGAATGGAATTCTTGAGGAGGAGGTCTACATAGAACAATCAGAAGGTTGTGTTGATCTAAAGCAGAAGAACATGGTATGTAGACTGCAAAAAGCTTTGTATGGACTGAAGCAATCACCAAGGGAATGGTATGAAAGACTACATGCTTTTCTTATTAGTATTGGCTTTTTAAGATCTAGTGAAAATAGTAATTTGTACATGAAAGAAGAATTTGATCATAACATTTTGATTGCTGAAATATTTGTTGGTGATATAATATTTGGTGGACATGATCTGATTTGAAAATATTTTTCTGATGAAATGAAAAAGGAATTTGAGATGTAAATGTTTGGAGAGATTAAACTCTTTCTAG
Organism: Chamaecyparis obtusa; assembly: GCA_027943335.1. NCBI lineage: Eukaryota > Viridiplantae > Streptophyta > Pinopsida > Cupressales > Cupressaceae > Chamaecyparis > Chamaecyparis obtusa. The sequence continues at coordinate 22,239 of BSBK01013357.1, forward strand.
GTTTACAGATTATACAACAAAATGATGGGATTTTCATCACTCAATCAAAATACATTGAAGAAATATTAAAAACTTTTGGCATGGAAGATACAAAACTAGTAGGAACACCAATGGTAATTGGATGTAAGTTGACAAAGGATGATGAATCTACAGAGGTAAATCAAACACTATATCGATCTATGATTGGAAAATTGATGTATGTAGTACACAGTAGGACTGATATTGCACATGCAGTTGGGATTGTGGCAAGATTTTCTGCCAATCCTAAAGATTCACATATGGTTGTAGTTAAAAGAATTTTGAGATACTTGAAGAAGATAGAAGACTATGGTTTATGGTACTCAATGGAAGGAAAATTTGAACTCAGAGTTTACACCGATGTAAATTGGGCTAGAAACATTGATGACCAGAAGAGCACAACTGGTGGAGCATTGTTTTTAGGAGAAAGGCTTTTGACTTGGATAAGAAAGAAACAAGCATGCATTTCTCAGTCTACTGCTGAAGCAGAGTATGTTGCTACTATTGTAAATTGTTCAAAAATTTCTTGGATTAAACAAGTGTTGGAAGGAATGAATGAGGTAATCACTGACCCGGTGATTATATATTGTGACAACAATAGTGCTATAAATATTTCTAAAAATCCTATGATTCATTAAAAAGAAAAGCATATGTCTATTAAGTATCACTACTTAAGGGAACAAGTTCAAGAGAAGCAGGTGAAACTGGAATTTGTAACATCTAAAGAACAACTTGCTAATATCTTTACCAAACCCTCACCGAAGGACACATTTGAATATTTGAGGATTAGACTGTTGGCAAGTTATCTATATTGAAGTATATGACTAGATATAGTGTTTTCATTATGGCAACAAAGTCATATAGTAGTTTGGAGACAGCGCACTTAGTGTAAAGATCAAAATTCAGTTAAGTGTTGAAGACTCGACAGTGTACAGAGTTCCTACAGCTCAGAGCATCAGCGCATGTGTGTACGAATGAATTATGGTATACACCTTGGAAGTTAAGTTTGTTAGACTATACTTATGCTTATTCTATGAGCGCATAAGTAGATATGCAAAGATGTGAAAGTTACAGTCAGTTGAAGTTGCATAGCTAATGTGTGCCAGCAAAGAACAGAGCATGGAGCCGATAGTTAGCATTTTGGTTTGCGATTATAATTTAATGTTGTAAAGGCCATGGCCTATTGTAATTAGGTTTCCAACATGTTTATCTATGTAATTGTAAGCAAGCTTAAGCCAATTCATTTGGAAGCATTGTTTGTAATTAGTTATAGGGCCGACCTATTTATGTATTTTGTATGCACATAAATATAAGGTGCACCCATTGTATTCAGAATGGATGTTGTAATAGAGTTGTGAGAAGTAGAGTAGAGGTATGCAAAGACAACACAAGATGTATTAAAGCTTTGCTAGAGGTAAAAGCATCAGCGCACCAAAGGAACTGATCTGACAAGCAGTGTCACAGTGATAGTTCATCAACAGATATAGTGTGTACCTGAATTCAGAAGGTTGTAGCCTTCACCATTTGAGCAGTGAGCTCTAGGATAGTGAGTCCACTCCCCTAACAGGGATCATTGTAAAAGACTCCTAACAGGGTTTGACCCTTAAAAAGGTCTACTGTACTCAAAGCATTATAAATCTACTCCTAACAGGGTAAAGGATCTTCTAACAAGGATCATAAAACACTAGTGCAGAATATTAGTGGGTATCAAGTACCACCGGGGTTTTTACCTATTTGGGTTTCCCCATAACCATATTGGTGTCATGTGTTGATTTCATGTTTCATGTTATGTAAATGTTTAATTCAGTTCTTAAGCATTTATGTTCTGCATAAATATTAAAGTAAAAAGTTAATTTGCAGTGAACACTGATTCACCCCCCCCCCCTCTTAGTGTTCCCATTCCTAACAATTGGTATCAGAGCTCTGGTCCTCAGCAAAGAAGTTTAACCACTTGAGGAGATCATGGACAAAGAAGATATGAAACATCTGAAGAAAAATCTTGAAGACCTGGACAACTCAGAAAGAGAAATTAAAGAACTAAAAGAAAAAGTTAGTGATGCTCAATTAGTTATCAAAAGACTAAGAAAGGATTTGAAAGGATGCTCTGATAGTGAACTTGAAGAAAAATTCAAGAAGTTGAGTGAAGAAAATGAATCCTTATTAAGTCAACTTGAAGAATTTGATGACAAACTGATAAACAATCAAGATGTCTACAATGAACAAGTCAAGGAGAACCTTCAACTCAATGAAGAACTAAGGGAAGCTAACTTATAAATCTTGGAACTAAAGAATATCAAAGAGAGCTTGGAATCTGAATTGAAAAAGACAAAGGATCATATTGACAAATTACACACCAGTGTTGATTTGGTAGAATATCAGTTGTATGCGAGAAGAATCAAAGGAGACACTAGCTGCATTGGATACAATGAAGCACAAAATTAGATTGAAAATATGTGAGCAAGAAAGGATTCAAAAAAGAACTCTACTGATGATGAGAAGATTGAAGATCAAACCAAAGACAATGGTGGTCCTCCTAAGAATGAGCGCAAGAAAGTAGAATGCACTTGTTTTGCTTGTAATAAGCATGGACATATTGCAAGGAACTTTACAGAGGTAAGAAATTTTAATGGCTACTATTATTCATGCAATAGATTTGGTCATAGAGCTATGAATTGCAAGACTAGTAAGAAGAACAGGACTCAGCAAGATCAAAGAAATCAGAATCAGACAAATGTTAGAAGTTCTCATAATGTTACATGTCAGATATGTAACTATAATGGTCACTCAGCCAGACATGCAAAATGGTGACTCATGTCAATGCACTGAGGAATAATAGACCTCCAGTCATTTTGCACTCTTGTAACAAGGCTGGACATATCTCAAGGTTCTGTAGATCAAGGATGCAAGGTCAGGAAAGTCCTAAAAAGACCGAAGAACTAGTTTTGGATCCTGAAGCAAAAGTCAAGTTTTTGAAAGCCTCAGAGGATGCGAGCTTGATTTGGTCAGAAGGAAAGAAGGACACAGCTGATGAAAATATATTGGATGCATCCCTAGTGGATGCACCCTCTACATTTTCATGAATGGCCCTCAGGGTCATAGGGGGAGCTAATTTAGCTCTAGACCCCTGCGTGGCTGGTATACTCATCCTCATAGTATGTGCATTTGGACTTAAGCTTTTGGAGTGTATAGGAACCTTCGTGCAAGAGTGCACATGTTTATTGTTAGCGGAGCTCAAGTTTGAAATTTTGAAGTGACAGCCTGGTTTACGTGATGTGCATTAATGGCTATTTTTTCAATTTAAAGTACACAGAAGTCATTTGATTTCTCATTGCATTCAAATTCAGAGCGATAGAGAGCAGAAGGAGCCTTGGAAGTTGGTGTGAATTCTTGGTGATTGATCTATCAGAGATTTGCTGTAGTTATCAGTGCATTTGATCAGTTGCAGTAACCCTAGCTCATTGTGCCGACTCAAAAGCCATCAGATTATCTCTTAGTTCAGTTGGAAAGCAATTAACAAGTAAGTCATGGCCACTCCCATAGTTTTTGATGTTGCTAAAAAGAAGAGATGCATATTCAAGAGGCACCCATTCAAATCCACCCTAGATGATTTTGAAGGAGCTTCCTCCCGCACGCCTATGGGCATCATGCACGTGGAAGACATAAGAGCTTACATCTACTGTAAGAAAGAACTTGTTGGACTAGATAGGTTAAGGGCACACATGGATGCCATGTTGAAACAAGATAAAACATTCATGGATGAATATGCCAAATGGAATGATCACCCTATTGTTGAGTATGCTACGGCATATGAATTCTATGAGACAGAATGGATAAAAATCTTATTGAGCAGAATCCATGATGATTTTTTTTGGATTGGAGATGTTCTAGTTAGAATCACAAATGACTTAATTCATGAGATGAAAGGCCTTTCTAGGACAGGTGTTGTCCTTCTAGTGGGCAAGGATGTCAGGAAAATGGTAGAACAAGTATGTAAATCAAGGAGTGATAGGCACGACATGACTATTGAGCCGATTGAGAAAGCTGACATCAAATTGATTTCAATGATACTGGGTTACAAGTTTCATCACACTAGCAGGGTGAATAGTGTGTCTGTGGGCACTATTCTAGCAGCTATCAGGCTTGTGAAGGAAGATGGGGAATTCAACTTGTGTGAGATCTTGCATGCATAGTTGATAGATAACATCAAGGCCATCAAGCATGAAAAAACAAAGATATTTAGGTTTGGGTCCCTAATCATCTACATGTACCTTCATATTGTTGGGAAGATATCAAATTTATACTTGGACAAGTCCATACCTACCATGCCTAAGATATCCAACAAAGCATCCACAAAAAGCACACTAAGAGATTTCATCACTTTGGAATTGAAGACTTTTAGAGCTAAGATGCAGATGAGGTATAGGATTCCAGAAAGCATTGTAGAGAAATATAAGGATACAATATGCTTTATGGTGGAGACTGATACTACATGTATGGAAGTTGTTGAGCCTAGAACTAAGTGGATTCATCCACTTGGGTATGAAGTAGAGGAACAAGTTCTTGAAGCTTATGCATAGGTACTTCTGTCAGCCCCCAAAGATCCCAATGAGCCTAGATGGGGAACCTATGAGGAAAAGACCAGAGAAGTTGATGCAAAACTTAACAGTGTTGCAACTAAAAGAAAGGTTGCAAAAGTCACTTTTGAGATCTTGAGAATTCATGGTGTGTCTCAAGCAGACCTTGATAAAGCAAGGGATGAAAAGATTTCCCTAGAATTGAAAGGTGTAGCAGTAGAGGAAGAAGAAGAAGATCCTAAGCTGAAGAAGATAAAAATTGAATCAGATGACAGTCAAAAGGGTAAAGAAGATAATACTCCTTTTGCGCCCATAGATACTACTGATCTTACCACTCCTCTGGAGTATAAGCCTTTATTCAAGAGGAAGAAAGAAGCTAGCACCAGTCATCCATCCTCGCGAGCATTAAGGAGAAAGAAAAACACTCAAGCACCTCCTCAGGCAGGATTCAAACCTAGCCTTAAAGTTCTGAATGCAAGAATTGTTGATGAGGGAAAAATTGATCAAGTAGAGAAGTATTATGACACATACAGTGAGATTGACAAATCATAAATACATAGTATGATTGTCAAACACATGATCAAGTTCAAGAAGACAGTCCTTGAGTTGAAAACCTCCATTCCAGATAAAGTATGGGATATTTTAGAAAACCTAAAGAGAAGCAAATGAAGAAGATCTAAGGATCAGAGAAAAAGTATTAGAAGATACTCTGCTAATATGTTCTAAAGAAGAAGTGGCACTGATATTAAATTTGGTGAAGCCACACTTAAGGACAAAGATGAGAACTCTTCATATTATGAACAAAGACTATGAGCTGATAACGAAGGAAATAGAGAAGGCCTTTGAAAAGGTGTTATTGGAACAATAGATAAAACCACCTACTATGCCCATCACTCATGCACCTAGTAAAAAGGACAAAGAAGTAGAGACATTCAATATACTAGTGACAGGTCCTCAGGACTCAGTACCCATAGCAGAAACTCAAATTGAGGCAGACAAGTTTGTGTCCATCTCAAAATCTCATGAAGGCTGCATTATTGTCATAGATAATGTTGAGATAGCCATGGCGGCTACTAATAAGGATTTGGACAAGTTTGAGGAAGTATTTTTTAGTACTGAAGAAGCTAAAATCTTATGCAGCAATACACCTCCCACTAAAAAAGAAGTACTCATAGAAGATGTATCTGATAAGAAAGAAAAAGAGGTAGAAAAGAAAGAAAAAAATACTTTTGTTGATCTTGCAAAATTAAAACAAGAAGTGATGGATAGCACTCCCATCACTCCCTCCTCAGCATTGTTGTCAAGTTTGACACCTAACACAAGCAGTTTAGACTCTTGGAAAGAAGAAGACCTGATTAAGTTCAGCATCCTAGCTATGGAGAAGGCAAAGGAGAAACAAGTTATGAGGAATCCTCTCCTGATAGAATCAATAAATATTTTGAATATTTTGCTGCCAGAGGATAAGAAAGTGTTAAAAGTACATTCTATTGATGATGTGAGTTCAGTCCTCTCACAATTCAAAAGCAACTTTTCTAGCCTAGAAGAATCTGTGTCCATAGTAGCATAAAAAAGTACTTAAAGAAGATACTAAATGAGTTAATGAGCAACTTTGCACTAGACTTGAATTCTCTTAAGTCTGGTCAAGCATCCTTGAAATATTTTTCTGATGAAGGAAGAAGGATCATTGTAGCATGCATGGATCAAGACAAGCTCACCGATGCTCACTTCAAGAAGATAAAAGAAGCAGAAGCCTTGATTGAGCAGGTAAAGAATTCAGTGTCAGACACATCCACTGATGTGAACATGTGCAACAATGTCTACCAAGGATAGTTACACAAGATTGAGAAGGAAGAAAAAGAGATAACAAGGATAAGGTCTAGACAGACTCAGTTGAGGAATGGTCTTGCGCCCTCTTTAGACATCCTCAATTAGAATATAAAGGAGATTAATACCACCATGGTAACTTATGATCATGGTCCCATCAATGACTTGGAGAAGATGGCAAAGCTTCAATATGCATTATGTGCCCATCTCCAGATAGTTAACTCTCTGATAACCTTTTGGAAGAAGGAGATCCAGAACCTCAAGATTGCATATCTAGATGTTTTCCCTCAGTAAGTATGTGTATATTCAATTTTTTGATGCACCTTTTTCATTAATGTCAAAGGGGGACTTGTGTATAGAATATGGAGTATATATATGTATAGGAAGATATAAGATCATGTATAAAATGTATAGAAGACAAAAGTTTTTTTGTAAAGGAATAGTTAGCAACTTGGCCATATTCCTTTGTTGCCATCAATGAAAAAGGGGGAGATTGTTGGCAAGTTGTCTATACTGAAGTATATGACTAGATATAGTGTTTTCATTATGGCAACAAAATCATATAGCAATTTGGAGACAACACACTTAGTGTAAAGATCAAAATTTAGTTAAGTGTTGAAGACTAGACAGTGTACAGAGTTCCTGCAGCTCAGAGCATCAATGCACATGTGTACGGATGAATTATGGTATGCACCTAGGAATTTAAGTTTTTTAGACTATAATTATTCTTAGTTTATGAGAGCATAAGTAGATATGCAAATATGTGAAAGTTACAGTCAGTTGAAGTTGCATAGCCAGTGTGTGCCAGCAGAGAATAGAGCGTGGAGCCGACAGTTAGCATTTTGGTTTGCGATTATAATTTAATGTTGTAAGGCCATGCACCTATTTTAATTAGGTTTCCAACATGTTTATATGTGTAATTGTAAGCATGCTTAATCCAATTCATTTGGAAGCGTTGTTTGTAATTAGTTATACGGCCAACCTATTTATGTATTTTGTATGAGCGCATAAATATAAGGTGTGCCCATTGTATTCGGAATGGATGTTGTAATAGAGTTGTGAGAAGTAGAGCAGAGGTATGCAAAGACATCACAAGATGTATTAAATCTTTGCTAGAGGTCAAAGCATCAGTGCACCAAAGGAACTGATTTGACAAGCAGTGTCATAGTGACAGTTCACTAGCAGATATAGTGTGTATTTGAATTCAGAAGGTTGTAGCCTTCACCATTTGAGCAGTGAGCTCTAGGATAGTGAGTCCACTCCCCTAACAAGGATCATTGTAAAAGAATCCTAATAGGGTCTGACCCTTAACAAGGTCTACTATACTCAAAGCATTGTAAAGCTACTCCTAACAGGGTAAAGGATCTTCTAACAAGGATCACAAAACACTAGTGCAGAATATTAGTGTGTATCAAGTCCCACCGGGGTTTTTACCTATTTGGGTTTCCCCGTAACCATATTGGTGTCATGTGTTGATTTCATGTTTCATGTTATGTAGATGTTTAATTCAATTCTTAAGAATTTATGTTCTGCATAAAGATTAAAGTATAAATTTAATTTGCAGTGAACACTGATTCACCCCCTCTCTCAATGTTCCCATTCCTAACATAGACTTGGGCTCCGTCCCCTTTCTATCAGTCACTAAGGTCATCAAGAGGTTGCATCAACCTATATTTATTAGAAGATCATTCATGTTGATGCACATAGCTCACACTTTAGTTTTTCTAAGGTTGTGAAAGATTGTAGAAGTTGGAACAAGAATTTGTTTATCAGTACATTGAAAGTACCTGATATGAACTGAACAACAGAGAATTACTTGACTGCTAAAGAGTTGTTTGTATATTTTCTTTTGCATTGTTGTCAAAGGGAGAGAGATTGCAACAAGAGAATGAATATGAAAAATCAATTAGTGAGAACGCAGAAAGGGACAATCTGAGAACTGAAAAGATCAAAGCCGCAGGGAGAGTTTGCATGTAATGTTTTTTTTTTTTGTAGTGATTAAACATATTAAATATCAAGCTAGGGAGAGATTAATGAGTTACAACATTTACTTACATAGTTTTAGAATACATGTTTGGTATGTGTATGGCATATTTTCATATTGCTTGTGTTGCCATCAATGCCAAAGGGAGAGATTGATGAACTACAACTGATTGAATATCTGAATGAACTAAAGAAATAGTGATTAGAGATCACCGAGCTGCTGAAATGATATGTAAGATGATTAAATCTGTCAATATGTTGTCATTGATGTCAACTAGTTTTGACAGTACTTATCATGTTAGTTACAAACATCTGAACATTTGTTGAAGGAAGAAAAGATGAAGAAATGAGATATCTACATAAGGAAAAGATGGATATGACAGGAAAGGATAAGGTAAACATTGCGTAACTTATTAATGATTCTATGGCTTTATATTGTTGACTTGAGCATTTTACATTAATCTATTATGAAGAAGAGATCTGAAATGAACAAGTCAATGTGGTCAGTAATTGAAGATTTCAGTATACACTGAGCCAGTGCAGTGTATACCAAGTGATAGTAATAACCGAGTTAGTTATCACCGAAGCATTTCTATATTAACTGAGTAAGGATGAAAACATTAAATGCTAAGAACAGCCGACTGAAATTGATGAGCTGGAAATTGTTATGATTTAGAGGTTAATGATAAAGTTAGTTATGATATCCACGACTGACAAAATTTAGAGATGATCTAAAGGATGAGATTGAAACGTGTTAATGACACATCTGCCAAGGAAGGTTTAAGAGGCAAAATGGATGAAGGAGATTATGAGGCAAAATCTAATGGCTGATATGAAAATGGTTTACTTGTCTATATAAAAGATATTAGTTTCATTATTGAAACATGTCGGAAAGAAGGAGACTGCAAAGATTTAGTGTGAAGATTGTATTCATGCATTCCTAATCTAACTAGTTACAGAAAGAACTGAACTGTAGACATTACCGAGCGTCAGAGAACTATTTACTGAGTGAAAGTAAGTTGAGAAATATTGACAAAGTGAATTGATTAATGATCAGAGGATTTTATGAGCATAACATAGATCTAAATATTTGCAATTGAGTTGTATTTGAATCAGATCAGTATTGTATCAATTTAACCATTGATTTAGGAAATCTCTTAACCGAGCAGACTTAACAGTCTTATTGTACTACCATATGACATTCGTTGAGTGGAAAGTGTTATCTTGTTGACCCCATAGTGAATGCTAGTCAAAATTTAACTATTAGTGATAAATCCTCTAACCAGGTCACACCTAACAGTGTGTAGTGTAACCTTTAAGAGGGTTGGCTCTTTACCGAGCCCACTTCAAAAGACTGAATTATTTTGGGTTACCAGTCACAGGTGGTTTTTTCCTTAGCAGGGTTTCCATGTTAAATCATTGTGTTATGTGTTATTTTTTATGATTGTTTTTCTATCATACTTTACATAGTGCATAGTTGATTTAGTCGATAATCACAGTTGGATAATTACTGGTAATCGGTAAAGTGAACAGACAGATTGATATTTTATGTTACCGAGCTGCATAAATTTTTGAAATTGTTTTGTAAGGTACATCTTTGGGTATGGGACTATGGGATAATTGATTTAACTGATTCACCCCCCTCTCAGTTATTCTAATAGTTTTGGTGGCATCCTTCCAGGTTTGTAGACAATATTTTGAATATATCCTAAAGCACCATTTACAATACCCAGTTCTATCCATAGATTTGAAGTTAACATAATGCTTTCATTATTACTAATCAATAATTTAGTGTCAAGATCATCAAGAGAACTTCCCTCAGATAAATAAGTAGTTCCAAATTTTGTTGCAATACTATGTGCAATAAGTTCTTTAAGAGAATATAATTTTTTCCTATTATGATTTTGAACATTATCATTTGTGGAGAATAAATGAACATTATTGTCAAAGTCTTCATTGATTTCTATGGTAATGTTAGCTTTTTCTTATTAACATTATAAATTTCCTCATCTTAAACACATGTAAGGACTAGGGAAGCTACCAAGAAACAAAAGGGGGACATAAAAATTTATGATAATGTTACAAAGGTTGAAGAAGAACATATCCCTAAATCTATAACCCCTAGTTCCAAATGAAGGAAAAAGGAAAACACACCTCCTCCTACAGTTGAACCATCACACAAAAAATAAAAAAAAGGCTCCTGCAACCACTAAAGTGCCTCCTCCAAGGAGAATCTCTAGGGTCAAGAAGAAGGCTACATAGCAGAGAGAAGAACTAGTTTACAATATTCCTATAGAAATATTTTAATCTATTCAAGAGATCCCTCAATAAAAATAACATGTAATTAATAGTATAGAGGATGATAGATCATTGAATGTATCTCCCATGCATACAAATGAGTTTGGGGAAGAAAGAGAAATGTAGGGAACATGAATAATGGAAGAATGTCCTCTTGGTTCATATGCAGCACAACCTAATGTGCCAAGAGAAGAGAATGAGTCCATATACACATCTGAAGTACAAATGGTTGACCCTCCTTAGGAATGTGAAGTACAAGAAATAGAAATGAAAGAGGAAGGTTTACCAAGAACATCTGTTGAACAGCTTGATGAGAGAGAAGAATTACACGATGAAGTAGTAAAGGATGTGCCCTAGGGAAGAACATAAAAACTTCATTTCATAATAGTGAAACTAAATCTAAAGATATCTTAGAACTCATTCATTCTAATCTATGTGGACCCTGTAATGTCCCCACCAGGGAACCCATAAGGAATAGGTCTAAAGTACAAGAAAAGAAACTATTTAAAAAAAAAAACATTACTAAGAGCTTATTTGATATTCCTACATATTAATGTGCCTTTAAAGGTTCCCTTAAAGTTTGTTACCAACATTAGAGTCATTGATACAATTAACTATCTTAACAAATTCATTTCCTTGCCTACTTTTCACAACATACAAATTTTAGAAATGAGATAGAACAAATAGCACATTTCTTATTCCATACATCTAAACTTTCCTCTTTTATTTATTTCCCATTAGCCTTATCTACACATAATTCATTTGTACTTCCAAAACATAGATAATCTTTCAATTTACAAACCCTTTCTTTCCATTTTCTATTTAAATGATTCAAAGAGAGATAGAGTAGAAAGTACACAACTACAATCATTCATTACAATTTTTTGATTCCAATTAATCATTCCCTCCTGGCACTCATAAGACTAGCCCTCCCATATTACATTGATTCCTTCTTACAATTTCAATTTTAATTACAATTACAATTACTTCACATGGCCAAAAGTCATACAAAGAGATAACTACATCAAGTTGCCCAAGGGATTACAATAAATCTTTACATCTTGAATACAAAAGATAGAGATACATGACATAGTAAAGGATATCTTCACCAAGGAATAAATCTGAATCCAATCCAAGACACGAACCATGAACAATACCTCAAAATATATTTTCCACCCAGCCATGTGAAAATGATAAAGTTCCACCCCCCGTGCTAGGATATAGAACCAAGGTACTCTCAAGACCTTAAGGAAATCTAAGATGCAAAACACCAAGAAACCAAAATTCAAAAGAACAAGAGTAAAGCACATAAAACGTCATCATACTATAACACCGAGGTCAAGGTTCTAGGATACCACCTAAGTGAGTGTCATCACACAACCTATATATTGGGATCATTCTTGGCAACCATGTAACCCCGGTCCCCCCTTTATGAATAGGGATCCATCTGGGAAGTTATCCCTAGTCCCAGTACTCCAATCAAGTCTGTGTGGCCTTATTATATTTTCTTTTATTATCTTTTGAATACCCCTTACCAAGTTAATTTTTAAGGTTATCACTTGATTACAAACTCACCCATAGGATCATTTGGAAACCACTTTGGGTTCCAACACCTATGGTGAGCCACTCACCTAGGGTTCCTAGGTCTCTAACCCAACAAAAGCCAAAAGAAAAAGGAAACACTTCACATGTTCTAAATCATAGGTTTAGGGAACTCTCTTGCGCACTCAGGCCCTCAGGATGAGTCCTAACCTTATCCATATGCATAATAAGAATCATAAAAAGGATGTCAAATGCAAGACACCTTAAATATAACATTGTAAATCACATCATGCATTAATTTAACATTCTTAGGGGTGAAATGATGTAGACCAAACTCATGAAAAAACAATGCAGGTGTCACAGGCCAAAAGCCAAGCCCAAAATTACCAAATCAAACATGAGTAAAACAAATAAAGGATTCATAACTTAAAATCTGCATAAAAAACAATAAGGAAAAACCTCAACCAAATCTTCCTAATCCTTCCTAAACATTCCTAGAATCTTCCTTAAACTTCCCTCAACCATATATATACATAGAAAAACACTTAATATCATCCAAATATCTATAACCATAACCCTCCCAAGAAGAAATTTGGAAGAGATAAATTATCATTTAATACAACATTCTTCCCAAAAATACTACACATCTCCAACTTCAAAAACCAAATCAATACATCATTAGAAATAGAAACTTTGCATACCATAAGCATATTAAATACAATCATATAAAAAATAATAAACTTTCTAGGAAGAGACTTGACTAAGAAATCTGACAAACACATGTATTACAACTTCCTGTAAACAATATAATTTTACAACTAATTAATTGCTTTAATAATTAATACAACCAAAGAGTTCTAAAAACCATATTAAATATTACATATATCATATTTTCATACACATATCAAACATATAGGAAAGAAGGTGATTCTTCCTGGTTCTATATCCTACCTAGAGTCTTGCGGAGAAATCCCTTCTAGAGTTGAGCACACCACATCAATCCTTTCAAGCTCTAAGAAGTGGATGCCCTCTGGAAAAAAAATCTACCCTAATCCTTTTGAATATGATCTTACATCCTCCTCTAGAAATCTCCCAAATTTATATCATCTCCTAATTAAATACTTCAAATCCACCATTTCTTCTCTGAGACAAATAATTCAAAATTTCTTTTGGAAAACCCCAAATCTTTTTCCAATTTTCTCTATGTTGTCCTCTTGGATAGACCCATGCACAAAGATCTATAACTTTTGAACCGAATTATATTTCTTTGATCGCTCAAGTGAGAAGTGATGTAATTGGGTTCTTACTAACATATTAAAAACTTAGAAAGATCCAACGGTTGGTTAGAGAGATACGGCCTTCGCATTAGGACTATATTTTTTATTGCAACAGTTGTTTCTCCATTTTTTTCAGAAAAATAAAACACTGTTACTTTCCTCAACTCTTGATGAATAAAACTATTTTCAAACTGAAATCCCCCCTTTTCCAAAAATCTCCCTCCTCCAAATATTCATATCCAACCATATGGCCGGAGGAGTTGCTTTACATGAAGCAACTTCTCCAACTACTATAGTTGGTTTAAAATATTAAACAACTCCCGTTAGTCTAAATAAATGTTTCATTATTTTAACTAACTTATTTTACTTTACCAAACCTCTAAATACAATAAAGAAAATTAAGATTACCAAGGAACACACATATCCCAAATGGAAACTAACTAGGCTAACTCCTAGGAGGTCTCGGGTTCAAAACCCCTAGGTAAGCTAGTTTTACTCTAAAAGAGATAATTAATTATAATCATTTTATTTTTATTTTATAATAAATTATTTACTCTATTATTATAAAATACACACATACAAAACAAACACATAACTATATAAATATATTTATATACACGTAAGTATATATGTGTGCACCCATATATACATACACATATATAATAAATTAAACCACATACATCCAAATATATTTAAAAGATAGAAAAGCATAATACTTTAACATACATAAAGAATAAAGAAAACACACTCTAAAACATAAATCTCCAAAATCAAGAAATTCATGATACTGATCAAACCCCCCAAGCTAAGGTGACTTCCTAAACAGGAACCTAAACCAATAGGGAATACTTGAGAGTATCTTGGAAATATCTACACAACAACATTTGAGGATTTGAAGGCATGCTCAGACCTGTGTAGCCAGGTGAAGTCGATGCTTGGTACCTACATCTTGCATCATCAAGCTGAGAGAACATATATACCAACATATATACAACATAGTGGCAGACAAGGAGGGAGAGTGTGACATCATGTGGATCTCCCATAGGAGTGACTACAACTACCTCTCCTCATCCCACAAGCACATCAGACAGTTTCAATATCAAAGCATAAATGGATTAGTAAGGTTAGCTCCAGAATAATCATTACTCCATATTGTAAAACAAGAATGAATCATCTTCATAATATAATCATGTAAATATATATATATAAGAAAAATGTCCTACTGATAATGTAAATTATTTACCAACCTTCATAAACCGGTTTTATTATCCAAAAATGTACTCATAATGTCTCATTATCTAATCAAAATAAAAAAATCATAGAGTCCATAATACGCAATGTAGTAATCATGTCTATATCAAGATACTATGGGGGGCATTACATCCTCTCCCTTTAGAATTGGACTAGCTCGTGAAAGCCTACAAATAAATATGGATACATAGTTCAAGTCTACTAGCATCCTCCCATGTAGTTGAGGTATCATCCTAAGTCTAGTATGGAGGAAATATGCAGTCCATAATGCTAAAATTATCACAATCATGTCTAGTCTCAAGTATAACAAGTAGCATCATCATTAGAGTGGGTAACACAATTAACCCTTAAGTGACAAATCTAAGATAATCGTAAACATTGATAATGAGCATCTCACAAAGAAACATATAGATCTATCAAGTGATCCCATCACTTCAAGGTCCTAAAATATCATAGACACATAGGAAGATATAAAGGGACATACCTATACAATATTTATCATTTCCCAAATTAGAATGTGAAGTTATAGTGGTTGGAAGAGAGTTGGGTTAAGAAAAATTCTCAAGAAGGATCATTCTCTTATAAATATACCCATACAATCACATATAACACTTCCTAACTTCTAGTGAGAAAACCTAGGACATGTTAGGGTTGGAGAGGCATTACAGACCCATTTCAGTGGCCTCTATTGGAGGATTCTTATATTATATTATCTTGATGATTTTTCTAGAAAGACTTGGATATATTTTTTAAAACATAAGGAGTCTGAAGAAATTATAAATAAGTTTAAAGAATTTAAAATTTTAATAGAAAATATATCTAGAAAGATAATCAAAACTCTTAGAACTAATAATGGGAGGGAATAAACTTCAAATATATTTAAGAATTTTTTACTAATGCTGGGATTAAGAGGGGGCTCACAGTTCCTTATAATCATCAATAAAAAGGGGTGGCAGAAAGGAAAAATAGAACTATTTGGGAGGATGCTAGAACCATGATGTATGATCAAAATATACAAACTTCTTTCTAAGCTGAAGCCTCTAGTACAACTATATATATTTAACACAGATATCCTCACTCCAGTCTAGAAAACAAAAACCCTTAAGAATTCTTCTTTGGAATCAAAATTGACATCAACCATCTAAGAATATTTGGTTCTCCAGTCTACATACATGTGCCTAAACAGAAAACATCCAAACTTGCACCTTTTGGAAGAAAAGGGATATTTGTGGGTTATAGTGAAACCTCCAAAGCCTATAGGATATTTATACCTTGACAAAGACATATTGGTCTCAATAGAGATTTCACCTTTGAAGAGGATATAGCCTTCAAGAAATCCAAAAGCATTCATGATTCATAAAATTCAGAACCATCCCAAAACATGGAAGAAGATCATACTCCTAATATTTAGAGGGAGTCTCTTGAAGATGAATGCACTAATCCTGAGGAAGAACCCAAAATAAATAGGAAAAGTCCATGTTGGTTTAGTAAGATGACTCATGAATTAGAGAAATTTACCTTACGTAAAGGAACCATCAGAGAAAGGAAGAAACCTATTAGATACTCTAATTATGTTTCCTTAATGAGTGAGATCATTGAAGCAAAACCTTCTAGTGTTGAAGAAACCACAAAAATTCAAGCTTGGAAAGATGCCATATCAGAAGAGTATCAGTCCATTATGAAGAATGATGTATGAGATATTGTGCCTAGACCTAAAGACAAGTCTGAAGTATCTTCTAAATGGCTCTTCAATATAAAGCATGCTATACATGAAAGAAATGAGAAATATAAGTCTCAATTTGTAGCCAGAGGCTTCTCTCAAAAGGAAGGTATCGATTATGAGGAAACATTTTTCCCAGTTCCAAGGTGCACTTCTGTTAGGGAAATTATTTCTTTTAATGCTTCTAAAAGATGGAAGATTCATCAAATGGATGCAAATATTGTCTTCCTTAATGGGCTAATAGAAGAAGAAGTATACTTGGAACAACTTGAAGGGTTTTTTATACATAACAACAATTTAACATGTGTAAAAATTAAAGAAGGAATTGTACGGGCTTAAGGAGGCTCCCTGAACCTGGTACGAAAGGATTGATAAATACCTTCTAGCTCTAAACTTCTTCAAGAATGATGCAGATCCAAACTTATACTACAAGGTAATCAATGGTGAAATATTAATTCTTATACTTTAAGTTGATTATTTACTAATCACATGAGAAGATCACCTAATTACAAAATGTAAGATAGATCTTGCATCAAAATTTGACATGAGAGATCTAGGACTTTTACATTACTTCCTAGGGTTAGAAGTGTGGTAACAAGAGGATAGCATTATTCTAAATCAAGGGAAGTACACTATAGACATTCTAAAGAGGTTTGGAATGATGTAATGTAATCCCATGAAAACACTTATGGAAACAAATTAGCACAATCTTAAGACAACAACAATTGACTCAAAAAATACAGATCCTACTTTATACCAACATATAATTGTATCCCTGATGTATTTGGTTAACACAACACCAAATATTTTCTATTATGTAAATGTCTTAAGTCAGTTCATGTGTGAACCAAAGAAGATACATCTAGTTGGATTTAAACATATTCTAAGGTATCTTCGAGGGACAATTAAGTATGGTCTCAAGTACACCAATGTTGACCTGAACCTTCATGGGTACACTGATTTAGATTGGTTTGGTTGTGTGATAGAAGAAAAGAGTACATCTGAGTGCTTCTTTAGTTTAGGATCAGCTATGATCTCATGGATCAATAGGAAACAATCCTCAGTGGTAAAAATTTCTACAAAAGCCGAGTATATTACAGCATCCATGGGAGAAAAAGAAGCAGTATGGCTTCGTAAAATTTTAGTGAGATTGTTTGCTGAACCTATGTATCATTATTCATTGTGATTGTTGGGATTATGGAAATATGTGTACTGAGAGGGGAGGGGTGAATCAATACTCTTAAAACTTTTCAAACTGAATCTTTGCAAATATGAATATCATTAACCGATTGTATTAATTTGTATTAACATATCTCTAAAACATAACTGAAATGTAAATGCATGTAATCTAATCAATAAACCATTCATGAAACTTCATACACATAACTCAAGTATTTTGGTATCATAGATTCCCTTGTTAAAAGGTAAAAATTTTGGTGGGGATGACACCCACAAAGCTTCACTACTGCAGTAAAAAAAGTTTTCCGGTTAAGGCTACCAAGATTGTGATCACTTCTGGTGATCTTACTCTATTAGGATTTACAATGAGATCAGCTAGATCTACCTACTTAGATGATTTTATAAAAATAATACATGTGTGCACTCGGTTAAGAGATTTACAATAGAACTGTTAAGTTCACTCTGTTAGGAGATTTTAAAATTCTACTACAATGGTTAAAGAGTAACAGTGGGATTGATCTGTAAATAGAAACTTAATATTTCTTGAATCAGATCTATAAATTACTTATCTGTTATCATCTTAATGTGATTGATCTATTCAATTAATACTGCTTGGTAGCCTTTTGTTCTTGACAAACTGAATAGTCCTTCAATGCCTTGTCAATCAAAACCTTGTCTGATCTACACATGTGTTCCACTATGGCGGCTACTACATGTGTGATTACTTGTCAAAATGATATCCCTACAAATTTATATCAAATTGATGTTGACCTAATTAGGGTTTAACCTGTATGCACCCTAAAATGGTCGCCTAGACTTTGGGCCCCATTCTTCAATTTATCAATTTTTTGAATCAATTCTTTGTAATATTTTCAATCCAAATCAATTTCCTTGATCAAATCCTAATTCTATCATTTATTCAATTATATTCTATGGATTAACCATTTTATCCTAAGTATTTATTTAATTAAAAGGAATTCCCTCTCTTTTTATTAAATAAAAATACCCCACTTACCTCTTATCCTAAGTTGCACAAATAAAGCATTATTCTTATTTTATAAAAAAAAGAAAAGGCCTTTTTGTCTCACATGAGGCTCAAAAGTCAACACTTATTTCTCATTGGAGGAGACTTGTGCACATGGATTGCTCCCTCTTTTAAACTCCACCCTTGATCAAATCTTTTTCCTCTTAATCTCCGTGGTTCATTTATCTTTAAAAGGAGAGCTCTTTCCTCATTCAAAGGATCCATTCTTTCATACTAATCTTATGTTGCAGGTTTTCTTAGTGACTTTGGAGCTTTGGAGATCTTCTTGCATTCTAGCTTTCATTCTTGCATTTAGCTTAGCTTTCATGGCATTTTAGTTTACTTTCCTTTCATGTTCTAGCTTAACTCACATAGTTTAATTAGCAAAGGCTTGTAATACTTTCATTTTCATAGCTTAGTTGCATTCTTGCATCTTCATTTCTAGCATAGCATTGCATTGCATTCTCATTCAAGATTCTTGAAGATATTGGCATTCTTGCCCTTGTCTCTTTGAATCTCTCATTGCATGATTTACTAGCAAGGTTATAGGATTAATAACTCTAGCTGAGAGCATTCTAAACACCCTTGTGAATCCATGCCTAGGGAGCTCTAGGTCGCTTTCTCAAGGTTTCCAATCTATGGATTCTCTTTGAAGTAATGACTTAGAGAAGTGTACATTTTGAGTGTACATTTTTGGCGCCCATCGTGGGGCAGAACACTTCTATTTTGCCTTTATTTTCTTGCATTTCCACACTTTTTTCATCATATTTATCTTGTTGTTCTTGACTATTTTCTACATTTTTCTAACAGAATATCATACAACGGTCTTACAGTATCGTACAATAGTTTATTACATAACCGTGTGATACTTTTCCAGTAAAAGTATCGTACGCTCATATAGATCTTTGTCACACTGGTATTTTACACTCTGTCACCTGTAGGTAGTCTGAAATATCACGTTTAGAAAGAAAGTATCGCATTAGTATACTACAAAGTATATCATGCAAAACATTTTCTAAGAGAACTGTCATCCAGGCCTGACAGTGAGTGATTTTGGTTCTTTCTTGGCAAGATTTGGTTGTTTGCTTGCTAGTTTTGATTTGTTGTGTTAGGACAGAGTTTCATTTGTAGATTATACCTAATTTTATTGTGCTAACTCTTGTGGGCCTAACAATTTGTGTTTGTAGGTGTGCCCTAGTTACTTGCATAAATTGCTAAAAAGAACACATGTCAAATCTTCAAATGCATAAGGGCTACTAATCCTTCTTGCAGGGCTTCCCAAAGCATAAAAACAATCAAGTGCTTGTTCTTTCCTTTTATTTTTAAGTGTGGCATATGCAAGTTCTTTCTTTTTTTTAGGCACTTAATATCTTGTTATTATAGTCTTTTGGTGGTAGGAGAGTATGCTCTTCACCCTTGTGGTGAACCAGAAATCTTGACCCATCTTTAGATTTCAAAAGAAAGAAGGCTAATTGAACATTGCTTGGTGTGTTTGGGAGAGATTTTTGAGATAGGAGAGTATGCTCTTCACCCTTGAGTTGAACCAAAAATCTTGACCCTCAAAAGTTGATCTATTTCTTGTTTAGTTTAGAATCCTTTAGCGGACCTACTCTTGAGCAATCAAGAGGAATGACCCAAGTGGGGACAAGCCAATACCCAGCTATTCCAACCCACCATAAACTCAAGGCTATCAAGGATACAAAACCTTGGTAGATGTAGTACTTGTCTTTTCTTAGTGTGAGTAATTGTGGGATTGTGACCATGAGGAAAATGCTAAGCAAGAATGCTTAAGGTACTCTTGTGGCCATGAGGTCTGTTACTTGCCACAAGGTAAGGAGTCCCTTCAGGGAGCAAGAGGGGTATTACGAATGGAAGCCCTTATTATGAACCATAGATAGAAGCTACCCAATTTTTCCGCTCAACATCTTGGTGCAAGGATCGATCCTAGTGGACTAACCTGGATCACCCCAAGATTTTACTCACCATATGTGTTCATTTGGTTGTGTCATTGGCAATTCCACAACAAAGCCAATATCTATTGTGGGCAACCACTTTGTGTGAGGCGATGGGACATCAAGTGTGGGCCAAGTTGTTGAGTATTGAGCCTTTGTCTTTCTAGGCTAGTAAGTGCTTGAATTATTTTCGTTGTGATCTACCTGTGTAAACATTCTTGAACATTAAACATCACGGTAGTGCTCATAGGATTTTTCATTTTGATATCCCAATTGCATGTCTTGACAAGGTTGCTTTTGCCTTTGTTCAAGTGTTTGATAACACGTTTGATCACTTACTATTTGTGAACCTGTCTATTTTCTGCTATTACTGTGTTTGAAATTGATAAATTGAGCTTATCAACCTAAAACTTTGAACAAATTACCTTCAAAACTAGATTTTACACATTCACTAGTCAAATATCGTACGATACTACACAACTATCACACCACCTACTGGATATTATCACATCAACTGCCTGGAAACTATTGCATGGCTTTGTTTGAAATATCATCTGGGAAAATTGTATCATTATGCTACCCTGCGAACCATCACATAGAGTCATCCTGTTGTCTTACTGTTGTTTGCAATCTGAAGTTGATTCATGTCATTTCAAGTCTTCCTTGGTTGGTCCAGGTCAGATCTTAGGTGCTATGACATGTTGCTCAACATTCAAATGAACTTAAATGGTATCAAGTTGCACAAAATGACTCTTGGTCTTTTTTTTTCTTCCACATCTCCCATGTCTTCCTAGTCTCTCATTTCCATCCTTTCTCTTCTTCCTTCACACTTCTTCCTATTCTTCCTAAACTCTTCACGTCTTCCTAATTATTTTCCTCTTATTATCTAGTTTACCTTCTTTTATTCATCTCTTCTATCACTTCCATGCTTGATTCCTCCTCTTCCAGAACCATGAATTTCAACTATCTTGTTATGGAACCTCTCTTGAAAATAGATGATCTCAAACTCATTGCTCAATTCAAAGAGTTTTATTCCTCCAATAGTCCTCCTAGATACGGCATGGGTGATGAACTTAAGACAAAAATAAAAGAAAAGTTGAATGAATCAAATGCCTTTTCTAGGATCATAGACATGATCATGTCACAACCTCTTTCTTCCAAATATTTTTCATCTTCTAATTCTTCTCATCCTTCCTCATCTTCCAAGTCTTACCATGACTCTTCTAGACATTATTTGCATTCCTCATTATCCAAGTCTTCTTCCTCCACTAGGTCTTCACTTTCCTCTTCTTCATGATCTTGTTCCTCTTCTACTTCTCCCAAGAGTCTTACTTCTCTTCTCAAGACATACCAGGATGAGCAACATGATAGCTCTTGTGATACCTCTTCCACAAAGAGTGATATGCCCATCTTTGATGACTATGATGATGGACAATGTAGTGATACCTATGACGCCTCTATTCCTAAGAGTCCTCCTAGTCATGTGCTCGTGCTTACGAGAAATGGGTCACCACATTGGATAGATTGTGATGGGGATCCATATGATTCTAATTTTGAAAGAGACTTTGATGATTTCTGTGAACAATACCTAGATGATATATCTACTTCACTTGAGGAAGAGAAAGCTTAGCGTACTGATTATAAATGTAAATACTATAAGAATATTTCCTCTAAGAACTCTCATGCTGAAAATAAAGATTACACTCTCGAGCAAGATTATGTTAATGATGAACCTTTGTCTTGTGATGGTTCCCTTCCATCCCCTACTTCCTCCAATACCCATACATTTCTTAAAGCTTCCAATTCTTCCACATCTTTCACAAATCCTTCATCCAACAAAAATCCTAATACTTTTCATGTGGTTCCCTATAGTTATCCTCAAGGGCTACCTCTTAAAGATACTCAAGCTAACCTTCACTTGGCTGAAAATATTTTCAATAATGCTAAACCTAAAGAGCCTAATCCTTTATACACTATAATGCCTACTTTAGCTAGTCCTTCATCATCTCTTCCAAAGTCTTCCATACAATTCCAACATGCTTCCTTGTCCTTAGAAGTGGATCCATGTCAAGAGGACTCTAAAAATGATAAAGAAAAGAACATAAAGAAAGATCAAGATCAAGAACCCTCCATGTCATCCAATCTTTTTCATGATGTCCCTTATCCATTTCATGGTTCTTTTGACCCTACACGCCCTTTCTCATTCATTCCACCATGTCTTGAGTCTTCTCCTAAGCAAGATCAAGCTACTACTTACACCATTGAGCTTATTGACAATCAAAATAACCTTACTACACTTGCGCTTTCCAAAGATGATACTTCCATTAAGGTTATTAAAAATAGTTTTGTTACTTCCAATGTTAAGCCTATTGAAAATCAAGAGAAAAATTATATGTTTATGCTATCCAAAGCTCCTTGTCAAGATCAAATTCTTCCATCTTCTTGTTCTACCACTCCATGTTCGCTTCCACTTTCTACTCTTCCTAAGTCTTTGCAAGCTCCAAACAATCCTATCAAAGAAGTTGCTCCTATTCAAGATGTTCACGATCCTATTACAAATCCTAATGCTCACTCTAAAGATGTTGATGTCCTTGGTTGTCATATAGATGTTGATGAACTTATTGATTATCTTTTTGCATCTTCCACGTCCATCCTTGGACCTCCTCCACCAATACTAAGGGCTTCACGTTTTCCTTCCATCTTGGGCCCTTATGTCCCTTCACTTTTCCCTCCTAACTCTCCTAATTTGTCATCCATCTTGGGTCCTTATGTCCCTCCATCTCCTATCTTTCCTCAAGATTAGCATAGATGCATACCCTTGAATCCTTTTCATCCACCCATTCATCTAAACTAGTCATATCCTCCTTCTTTTTTCACAAGTCCCAAGTCTTTTGGAAGTAACTTGAATGTTCAATACAAGAAAAAGAAGCAATACAAGGATCCATCCAAAAATGAAAATCACCATGTCTCCTCTAATCGACATGGAGGCATAAAGTCAAAAAAAATATCTAAGAAGAAAACTACAAGACAAGTATGGGTTCCAAAATCCATCATTAAAGATATTCTCTCTAAATCGTCAAAAAGAAATGAAAATATTGCATCTATATGGATTCCAAAGTCTCACTTGAAAGAGTCTAATGTTAAGCAAAAAGTGAATTTGACATTCAAGCTTCCAAAGGCTTCCACTTCATCTTCTTCCAAAAACATTCTTCCATTCCATGCGCCTAAACCACAACCTTTTCTATCCATTCACCATATTCTTTCACGTATTCCTTCATTCACGTTTCCTCCATCCTCTCACAGCCCTTCAAGGTGTGTGTTGATGTTGATATTGCCTTCCTTTCTATCTACCCTTTCACAATCCTTATGTTCCTTATCTTTCTACCTTCTATTCTTTTTCCTCATTTTCCTATTCCTCTTATCTTCCAACCTCACTCTCTTTACATAAAACTTTATCCTCCATTTTTCTCTTCCATATTCCTTTCCCTATCAGCATCTGTGAGCGTATCATTTTGAATCCTTAGCATATCATGGTTTATCCTTTCAAGGAGCATTATCTAAAAAGCTTGCCTTCTTCCAAAAAAATTTATAAAAAAAAAAAAAAAAAAAAAAAAAAATTTAGAAAAAAAAAAAAAAAAATGAAAAAATTGAAAATGTGCCTTGGTGGAAACTTAGAAACAAGCACCTTGGTAGCAAAAGTAAAGAGAAATAAATTCATCCTATGGTGAAAACCACTCCCTTGTGGTGCCTTGGATAAGTATCGTGATGAAAACTTGGTAATCAGACATCATGCGTAGTTCTTCTACATATTTCATCCATTCTGTCTTCTCTCTTTGATCTTGACAATGTTGACCTATACACGAACATTTGGCTATCTTGTGAGCTATCTTACGATGATCTTGATTTCATTCCATTCATTCTAGCCTTTCGTTATCCTTTTCCCCTTTGGTCTTGATCTAATAAAAAAGACTAAAACACGATGGTATGAAGCCTCTTGACATGTCTACTCCTTTGGACTGCATCATTTCCTTCTTTTGCATTACACTTTTGTGGCTTATCTCATGCTAGCCTTTCATTTCTTGTCCAAATGTGCTTTACATGACAATTCTTCCCTAAGCTTGGGTGCTCTTGAGGAGTTTGCCCTTGAGGATTTCTTCCCTTCATTCTCCTTCATTTTCTTGTCTTCCATCTCTTCCACCAGCTTGTTAATCCCTATTGTCCTCCACCTTGCTTGACATTAGGGCTACATGATGTTATCTTACTTGGAAATTTGATGCCCGTTCTATCTAGGGGCATCCTTTGTACATACTTATTAGTCTTGAAAAAATTTTAAAAATAAAAAAATTGTAAAAAATAAAAAAAATAGAAAAAGTGCCTTGGTGAAAACCTAGAAACAAGCACCTTGGTAGCAAAAATACAAAAAAATTATAAAAATTCTTAAAAAATCTGTCAAGTGGTGAAAACTTGAAAACAGGCGCTATTTGGGACCCTTGCACCTATGTCTATCAATCTTGCGTGGTGCTCATTTCGCTCCACTTCTCACTTTGTCTCTCCTAGCTTGGAACTGACTCTTGTCTTAGTTTAGGGGGCATCTGTTGTTTTAGCTTATCTTGGGTCTCTTTGTGCATTGAGGTTTCTTAGGCAACTTGGTTCAAACAGTGTTTCTCAACACTTTCCAACTGTGTTTTTTGACACTTCCCTTGTCTCAAGTGTTTCTTAATACTTATCAGATATCCTACCCGCAGTCTAGAATGATACAATATTTCTCATTGACAGATGCGATACTCAAAGTTTGACTCTATGACCTACACACATGCACTTAAACACTTGACTTGTTGAGACTTGTTTGACTTTATTTCTTTGTGTGCTGTCTATGATGATTTCTTTGATGAGTGTTCTCTCCCTAATAGTTTTCAATGATGCATGGCTAGAAGACTGGGGGCACGATGACATTTTTTATTTTTTTCTACCTATAGGTATATTTTGTTGATCCTAACTATCATGAGCATTTATGCTTGTTCCACTTGACACTAGCATCTACAATGTATTATCCTTGACTATTTTCCGCAAGTGCATGCTTGTAGTCATCTTGACTTTCTTGTGTCTCAATGCGAGCATAATCTTGCTATACCAAACTTAGGGAACCTCGCTGCACTAGTCATCTTCACCTACATGTCTTTGATGCTTAGGTGGGATTTCCACATATGTATCTGATACAGATCATATTCATATACCCATAGTCATACTAGTGCGTATTGTATGATCTTGTGACGCTACCAATAAAGCTCGATGATGATTATTAGAGTCTAATGGCTTTGTGACCTTGCAAGTAAACCACTTTTCATGTAGCTTGCATTGTTAGACTTCATGTTAATTTACCTTTTTTTAAGGCTGCATTATGAGTTTGAGAGGGTTTCCTTCATCTTTCTTTGGAATTTTAATCAACTAGGGTCATGTTTTGATCTTCATTTCCTTATCTTCTTTCATGATCTCAATCGAAATTCTCTATCTTAACCAGTTGATTGATTTTGAAGCATCCTCTTTCTTGAGGAAAATTCTCTTTCTTCTCTCCATTTCTTTCCACCTCTTCCAAACTTCTATCTTCCATTCACTTTCACCCCACTTCTTTTATTCTAATTCAACCCTGGGGCATATTTTCACTACTTGATGGTTATTCTATCATCTTTCATTTTTTATTATGATTTCTAGTGATTTGATCAAATTTATCAATTTACTGTTTCTCCTCTACCTGATTTTGATTTCGATTCCAAGGGGGCAGTACCTATCAAACTTCAATCTTTGATTCAGCTTTATAAAACCTATCAATCAAACCTTGCTTGAGACTTGACAATTATCTATTTACAGGGGTGTTGGCCTTGTCTTTTTCAATCAGCTTATCTTTGTCCTGATGTGTTCCCATCTGTCGAACACATGTCTAGGTTGTTTTGTGATCCCAGATCGATCTCATATTTCAACTTCATTCTTTGACTACATGTGATCCCAAATCGATCTCACATTAGTCAAAGAGGGGCAAATGTATGCACCCTAAAATGGTCGCTTAGACTTTGGGCCCCATTCTTCAATTTATCAATTTCCTGAATCAATGCTTTTCAATATTTTCAATCCAAATAAATTTTCTTGATCAAATCCTAATTCTATCATTTATTCGATTATATTCTATGGATTAACCATTTTATCGTAACTCTTTATTTAATTAAAAATAATTCCCTCCCCTTTTATTAAATAAAAAGCCCCCACTTACCTCTTATCCTAAGTTGCACAAATAAAGCATTATTCCTATTTTATAAAAAGAAGAAAATGCCTTTTGTCTCACATGAGGCTCAAAAGTCAACACTTCTTTTTCATTGGAGGAGACTTGTGCATATGGATTGCTCCCTCTTTTAAACTCCACCCTTGATCAAATATTTTGCCTCTTAATCTCCATGGTTCATTTATCTTTAAAAGGAGAGCTCTTTCCTCATTCAAAGGATCCATTCTTTCATACTAATCTTATGTTGTAGGTTTTCTTGGTGACTTTGGAGCTTTGGAGATCTTCTTGCATTCTAGCTTTCATTCTTGCATTTAGCTTAGCTTTCATGGCATTTTAGTTTACTTTCCTTTCATATTCTAGCTTAACTCACATAGTTTAATTAGCAAAGGCTTGTAATACTTTCATTTTCATAGCTTAGTTGCATTCTTGCATCTTCATTTCTAGCATAGCATTGCATTGCATTCTCATTCAAGATTCTTGAAGATATTGACATTCTTGCCCTTGTCTCTTTGAATCTCTCATTACATGGTTTACTAGCAAGGTTATAGGCTTAATAGCTCTAGTTGAGAGTATTCTAAACACCCTTGTGACTCCATGCCTAGGGAGCTCTAGGTCACTTTCTCAAGGTTTCCAATCTATAGATTCTCTTGGAAGTAATGACTTAGAGAAGTGCACATTTTGAGTGTACATAACCTCTATCTTAGAAAACCTAAGATCTATGATAGAAATGAATAACCTAAATCAACATTACATAGGAATCATCAATAATTTAATGATTACATCCATATTAAATTTTGTCTTGATCTTGGTAAGCTATTTCCTTAATCGGTGTGAACTACTTGCCTTGTTGTTTGTGTCATTCCAAACTGCTATGTCATTTCTTGTTTCACTTGGTGTATACTGCATTCATCACTCGGTAATTAATTGGTGCTTAGTTCATATAAATTCTTGGTAACTACTATTCTCGATACTCATTAATCATCTGGCTCAGTGAGAGTCCTCGGTCAAAGCTATATTTGGTTAATTGAATGATCTACCTTGTGTTTTGCTCAGTGTATAGGCTCTGTGTATTGACCAACTATCTTTTCTTGTCTCCTTTACTGACTTTATGATTGAATGATACTAATGAAAACCATTAATTCTCTTTAGGAGTAACATTATCCCCCTTTGGCATTAGTATAAAAAACTGTATGTATATGTACTGACTTCAAAAGTTGAACTTAACCAAAAAGATGAATGTATGTGAACTCCCCCTTTGTACATGCTCTCGATGTGAAGTACATACAAGAATAAATATATACATATATTTTCCCCCTTTTTTGAAATTAATGCCAAGAAGAATGTACTCAAAGCTTGTCAAAAATGTTCTGATGGGTTTTCTTCAATGTAGCCAAGAGGTTTTCCCCTTCCTCCTTAATATTCTCAAGAGTAGTGTGCTCTAATCCAACTTGTGCATGTATATCAAAAATATTTTCTAACATTGATATCTTCGGTGTGGCAACTAAGTCTTTTTCCTTAATCACATGCCATTGTATCACCTTGAGGTGGGGAAGTAACTCTACATGTAACTTGGTTACTTGATCTCTGATCTTATCTTCTTCTTTTCTCAACTCTAATCTTAACCGCTGAATTTCTTTTCACTAAGCTTGGTAGGGAAGTGGTCTATAGTGCATAGCTTGTACAAAATTATAATAACTTGTTAAATAATAGTGTCAAGTTTGGTTATTACCTCAGATAGCTTTACTTTATTTACTCTCACTCCTTGGCTGATTCATTCTACTAATTTCATCTATATTTTAGCCTCTGCTCGCTCTTCAATTCTCTTCTCAACATTTATGTTTGGAGCATTGATGTGGGCAGTTAGAGTAGCAAGTTGATCAATGATGGGAATTACCTCATCAACATTGATATCAGGGACTACTTGTATCATAATCTCTCTAACATCTTCTAAGACCTACTTATGTTTACTTTCGTGTCTTAGTTTTTCCTATGCATCCTTCCTTGTGCACAATTCTCCATACTGTGTGTGTGAATTTTGTACCTGATCTATAGACACAACACTTTAGTAAAATATTAGAGGTTAGAAAAAATCAAAATTGTGCAAAATTAAAATCTAATGTAACCAAGCAATTTACTACCTTCTAGTAGGTGCGAGATTGATGTTCTCATATTGTTATCGAGATCAGTGACCTAGACAACACCTAAATGAAAGATTTGAATGCAAAAGATGGATATGGAATATGAATGCAATTAAGCTATTTTTTTAAATATTTTCTATGCAATAATATGAAAAATGATATGAAATCTATGATATGTAAAAATTGATATGCTATGAATTGATCTAACAATAATATGAAAAAGAATCTAAATGAATGTAAAAAAAACAAATTGATCTCACAATAGCCTTGATTCGCAATAAGCTTTGATTCTCCCAATTCCAATTCTCCAACGTGATTGTGCAAAAATATGAGATGCTTTGAGATGAGCTGAGGCTTTAATTTTATAGAAATCCAAGGCTTTGGAGGTGCATGGAAAAAACCATAAATCACTCAGATTAACTCAGCTTGATTTTTGAATTATCTGATAATAAAGATAATTTAATTCACAAAAATATGCAAATCATGCAAAAATAGCTTTTTAACTCAAATTAGAAGTTTAGATTAACTTTAAAACTCAAAAATGATGTTGAGTTCCAAAAAGTCAATAACTTGCATTGATTTTCTGATTTGCAGTTTAACTGCTCTTTGATTGTGCACATGGATAATTATGAATTAATAAATAAATAAAGTGATTTATTCTCAACTTAACTGATTTTTGAAAATAAATAATTGATTTATGGGTTAATCAATTATTTAATCAAACTTTTATTAAAAACTATATTATTAAATAATGACAACATGCTTTAATTAATTAAATAAGAATTTAATCAATTATTCATAGGATATTGAATTTATTGTCAAAATTAAATAATATAATTAATAATAGATAGAATTAAATTTAATTAAACAATTAAGTGGCAAATATGAAATCTAATTAATTAAATATGAAAATATTCAATTAATCAAACTTTAGGATAAATGTGATTTATCGTTAAATAATCATTAAATTAAAGGTAATTAAGATAATTAAGAATATTGCTAGGAATATTCCCCGATGCAAAATTTAAGATAATCAATTATGATTCGATGATGTTCAGATGTGCCTTAGGTTAGGACTTTGATGTCGATTTTGTTCGATTTGATGATGTAGGAGATTAATAAACTTATAGCCCATTTTTGGGGTATTACATTTTGCCCCTCTTTGAATTACTGTGCGAAGTGCAGTGGTTCAAAGATAGTCTGTGTTTGATAAAGATATGAAACTGATGTTTGAAATTGATAATTGATATGAGACAGAAGCTGATTGATATTGATTTGATATGAAGATAATAGATCCTGAATGACCAAAGATAATGTTCACTGTAGCAGCGATGAACCGAGGATTGCGAAAAAAAGTGTCAAAATGCCTGATTCTGAACCTTATGATTGCGAAGAAGTGAGTGCCCGGTTCTAGACTCGATTGTCTTAGCAGAACTAGCAGGCATCACATCCGAACCCTTCAGTTACCGAAGAACCAAGGAAAGAACACTATGATTCGATGGTTGCAAAAACTGATACAGTTTACCAGATTAGGAGAATACCAGATTGATATGAATCTTGATGAATCTAATATGCCCCAAGTGATGATAGATTTGCCTCGAGCAATGAGGTCTTTTTTGATGAATCAATAACTACACGTGGTTGTTGCCTTGATTACTGAGGAAGATATGATTTCCATAAAGATATGATTTCAAATTTGATTACAGACTTTGAATGATGTGTAATACCATGCCCCCTTCGGGATTAAAATTAAAATCTGACAAGAGAAGTCAGTATTAAATAGTTTAGAAGCATGTAAATTGATTTGAGAAGTGGTTAAACACGTCCGAGAATGCATTCTACATCGTTTAGAGGTCCAGATGACCAAGTTTGACTAGGTTTGACCATGAGTTGACCATGGTTGACCAAGTTGAAATTTTGATAGTTTGATGTAAGATAATCAGTTAAGTTGAATACTGGATTTCTGTGATGACTGAAGGTCGAATATGCAAGTAGTTAATAATATGAATGATCTCAGATTTGAATTTTGATCCTGAAAAAGGATTCCACTTGCTGTTTCGTTGGAGGAACCTTCGTGTGAGATTCGGCTCTTGTTAGACTTGAAGATGCGATTTGAAGAATCATTTAAGCATTGAAGTTCATTTAATCATTGTGAGATCATGCAAACATGCAAAATCCAAAGAGACATGCAAAATAAAATGCAACCTAAGACCTAGGACCTACTCACTGATCATATGTCGATTTGTTATCATCATTGAACTTTACGTAACCGGATAAATCAATACAATGCCCACTATAATACCTCAAAAATGGGCTATAAGTTTATTAATCTCCTAAATCTTCAATTCAAACGAAATTGACATCAAAGTCCTAATCTAAGGCACATCTAAACATCATCGAATCATAATTGATTATCTTAAATTCTACATCAGGGAATATTCTTAGTAATATTCTTAATCGTCATAATTATTTTTAATTTTATAATTATTTGGTAATAAATCACATTTATCCTAAAGTTTGATTAATTGAATATTTTCATATTTAATTAATTAGATTTAATATATTGCCACTTAATTGTGTAATTAAATTTAATTCTATCTATTATTAATTGTATTATTTAATTTTGACAATAAATCTAAATATCCTATGAATAATTGATTAAATTTTTATTTAATTAATTAAAGCAAGTTGCCATTATTTAATAATATAGTTTTTAATAAAAGTTTGATTAAATAATTGATTAACCCATAAATCAATTGTTTTATTTTTAAAAGCAGTTAAGTTGGAAATAAATCACTTTATTATTAAATTAATTCATAAATGAAACATGCACAATCATAAAAGCAGACAACTATCAATTATCAATTAAAGCTAAACTCTATTTTGAGTTAAAACTTAGCTTTTGCATGTTTTTGTGAGTTAATTATCTTTTATTTAAAAATAACTCAAAAATCAACCTGAGTTATTTGAGTGATTTATGACTTTTTTTCCCATGCACCTCCAAAGCCCTAGATTTCTATAAAAACAAGGCTCAACTCTTCATAATTCATCTCTCAAATTTGCATCCACAGAATCTCATAATTTTGCAAGCTTACTTTGCCAAAGTCATCTATGAATTGCACAACTATTTTGAAGAATTGGAATTTGGAGAATCAAAGTTTATTGCGAATCAAGGCTATTGTGAGATCAATTTGTTTTTTTTATTCATTTAGATTCTTTTTCATATCATTGTTAGATCATTTTAGCATATCAATTTCTATATTAGCATAGATTCATATCAATTTTTATCATTCTTATTACATAGAAAATTTAAAAATATAGATTAATTGCATTCAATTCATATCTAGATCAATTGCATTCAAATCCTTTGTTTAGGTGTCATCTAGGTCACTGATCTCGATAACAATCTGAGAACATTAATCTTGCACCTACTAGAAGGCAGTAAATCGCTTGGTTAGATAGTTTTCAATTTTGCACGATTTCGATTATAGCTAACCTCTAATGTTTTACTGAAGTAGTGTCTATAGATCAGGTACAATTTTCACACACACATTTCTGGTGCCCACCGTGGGGCAACCCACCTTTGCATGCTAGTTTTGATTTTTTTTGGGAGCTCAAACTTCAAAGTTTCAAAGATTTAATTTTATCTCCCAAAAAGCTTGGATTTTTGGTCTGAAATTTTTTCTGCAAGTTGGTGACATATCAAGGAAGCAACAATAAACAATTTAGAATTTTATAAAATGTTTTGAATTTTTAATAATTTTTTCTTGAAATCCTAAAAAAAATTAATATCTAACGCAAATCAGCATATTTTTCAGAAATGTTTATATTTTTGGAAAGATATTTAAATTCTACAGGGGGTCCATTCTTTGTGTTTTAAATTTGGACATGATATCATAGCTCAAATAGTCAATTTACAAAAACTAGTTTGTTTTGATAAAATGAGTCTCTAGGGCACAAATGAAGAGATTTTTCTAAAATTTTTACATTTTTGGAAATCTCTCTATTTTTTAGTAGGGGTCTCTATTCTGAATTTCTATTTTTGTGGCCAAAATCATATAAAAAAAATTAGATCTTGTTGACTAGGTCAAATGTAGTGCAAAAAAATTAAAATTTTGTGATGGGTATGCACTTATTTTTCATATGATTCAATGCATGATATGAGTTGTCATTTGGATTAATTTCTAGTTATTATTACTCCTAACAATTGATTTTTAGATCTAACCCTAGGGTTTTCATAAGTTGAATATACCTTGCATATCTTGTTTGCTTGTTGGCTTGTTGGAGAGTTCGTAGCTTGCTTGCATAGTAAAGCTCAACAAAAATTGCTAAAAATTAGGTAAAATCTACTAAGCACGTTGCAAGGATCTCAAGTATTCTCCTTCATCTAATGACATTTCGATTTGGGACTTAAAATAAATCTCTCGTGTGTCTAGCTTGGGTGATTCTTTTCATGCTTTTGTTTTACACACTTGCATAATTGATACTAGGTTGTGACCCCTTAAGGATTCATTAAGTAGTCTTAGATACTTGTGATTGATCTTGATTGCTATCTTGGGTTATTGAACTCGCTAATCCATCAGCCCCTCATTTCCATCCCGTGGTTGCAATCTCAGCGCCATAAAGGGGAGGGGTCAACAGGACAGAAGCGTTAAGTGTTCCACTTGGCAACCTTTTTGTGCTTTTAGGAACTCACTTGTTTTCTAAGTTGGGGACTCATTTTTAGCTTGTGTGAGGTGTTAAGTGTTCCACCTTGTGGACTCATCTCATATCGCTTTAAGCATTAAGTATTCCTCTTTCTACTTTTTGGGTACTTTTGGTAGATTTGCTTTCGGGAATATATCTGTGCTCACATAGTAATTAGGCCCTATGAACACTATTCATGATTCTTGAGAGATTGGATTCCTAGCGAAATCTTTCTTGACGATAGAATCCTTGTAGGTAGGGAGGATACTTAGTGTGTTTTCTCTTATTGATCGATACATTCTCTCCCAAGAGAGGTTGATAGATCATGTGGGGTTGACATCATGAGCTTTGGTGAATCAAAATTGGTTAGTGCACCTTCTCTTATTGATTGATACGTTCTCTCCCCGGAGAGGTTGATAGATCACGTGGAGTTGGCATCATAGACCTTGGTGAAGCAAAACTTTGTCTTAGCGTGTCGAATTAATCTGCTTGCTTTGTTTGGGTTAAAAGTGAAAAAGTGTCAAAAACCTTGGATCTGGAGCCAAGTCCCCTTGTGGTATACTATTGTGAGTCATCTTTAGAGAGGGTTAACCATAGCGGACAATCCCTTCACAGGGAAAACTGCGTTCACAGAACCTCAAGTGGTCATAGCCATTTTTGTCGTGGTAGTGACAGCCGCTATATAAATGTCCTTGTGGAAGAAATCTCCACGGGTATGGTTCATTGTTGGGTTGTCAAATCTCCCTAGCAGCTCCTGAAGATTAAGTTCTTGGACTATGTGAAAACCCTGGTGCATCGGGATTGGAGTTCACCCCTTTGGATCATAAAATTTGCAGAGTCAAACCATTACTAAAAACCCTAGCGAGGCCAAATTTTCATTTTATAGGGTATATGTGCATTATTACAAAACATTTTTGGAACATACACAATTAGCGCTTCTGAGGATTAGAACGAATAAGTCACTTGATTGTTCATGCACAAGGTTGCTTTTTACCTTGTTCATTATTTTCAGACATGCTTGAAATCACTTATTTGCTATTTTGCGTGCTTGTTTATCTATCTGGTTATTGAAAATGGATAAATCTGTTACAATCTTCAAATCTAGACATTGAAATTTGCAAACAATTCAAATCTGAAAACTCAAAATTTGCACAATCTGAAGTCAAATCCTTTTCTAGAGTCAAAAGTTGTCTCAAGAAGTCAGAAAGTCATACGAGTTTCTATCAAGTGTCATTTCATTACAACCCAACTGTCGTACGAGTTTTCATGCCAGCATATTTCAAGAAATCAAATCCTACTTACAACTATCGTGTGAAATTTTCAATTGTTGTTTCATTGCATACCCACTGTCGTACAAGCTTTCCAACTATCATACGAGTTGTGCAACTATCATTTCATAGCCTACCCACTGTCGTACGAGTTTTTCAGAGTGTCATTTGGGAAATTTTTGAAAGTTGTTAGAAAGTTGTCAGAATTGCCAGATACCCAACTTTTTCAGCCTATTTCTAGAATCTATCGAACAAATCACTGTGTCAAAAATAGATCAGTAGCCATTGAGAATCAGTATACATGTCTCAAAGAATCAATACACAAGAGGAAGAAGCTCTAATCACCGCTATGATGAAGCAGCTACAAGCTATGCAAGTTGAACTTAACAATCTTAAGAAAGAAAAGGAACCTAAAGAGTTCTCCATGGAATCTCTATACTCTTTTCCATTTGATAAAGACTTGTACATGTCACCATGCCCTCAGACAAAATGTGAGCAACGTGACTGTTGGCATTAAGTAGGATTGCCACTAGTGACAACACTTATTTGCATCCTGAGTGCAAATCGAGCAGAACTATGCAAACCAAGCAGGACAGTGCAAACCGAGCAGAACAGTGCAAACCGAGCAGAACAGTGCAAACCGAGCAGAATAGTGCAAACCGAGTAGGACAGTGCAAACCGAGCAGGATAGTGTAAACTGAGTGACATTATGTCTACCAAGTTACAAGTATTTACCGAGTTTGAAACTTACCGAGTGGTTAGTATGAATCGAGCCTTCACTTCTACCGAGTGCATGACGATGCCGAGTAATGCAGTGGACGCCGAGTATCAGAAAGTCACCGAGTTAGTTTGCAGGAACCGTGTAACCATACTTGGGCCGACTTAGTAGCACTTATGTTTATTTGTTAAGCCGACTTTGTAATTGTAATTAATTGTTTAGACTTGTATATAAACAATGTTGTACAAATACCAAGTAGTATGAATGTGAAAAAAAAAAGGAAGAGATAAAAGGCAAAAACTAGTGAATTACAAAGGGCTACTATACATAAGGAGCAGCAGAGACAAATTCATCACAGAAGGTGATCAGTACATCAGCGAATCTCATTCAGCAATCCAGTTGCAAAGTAAGAGATCTACTATTTCATCCTAACAGGTGAATCAGCTTGAAATCCTTTAACCGGGTAGACTTAATAGTCTTTGTAAAATCTCTTAACCGAGTGCATACTTCATTGTATGTTTGTAAAACCTCTAACAAGGTGGACCTAGCAATCCTTATTGCTCCTAGCAGGGCAGATCATCAGAAGTGATCAATGTAAGCCTTAACTAGCCAACTTTATACTGCAGTATTAAAGCTTTGTGGGTTTCATCCCCACCCCAGTTTTACTTTCTTTTGGAAGGTTTCTGGGTAACCAAATCTATGTGTCATTGTTGTGAATGCTTTTATGTTTCATACTTTCTATATGCAAAAGGATAAAGTGAACTATATGTTAATACATCTGATATTGAAAAAATTTGAAGTTACTGATTCACCCCTCCCCTCTCAGTAACTTGGTTAATTCTTGAATATTTCCAACAATTGGTATCAGAGCTATATTGGTTCTCAAGATAAAGCTTAACTAGCTTGAGCAAAGATCCAGGACAATGGAGGTATTCAAACTGAACAAGGTGATTGAAAATGAAAAGCTAGATCTGGAAATGGCCATAGCTAAACTTAAAGAAGCAAAAGAACATCTTTCCCAATCCCTAAGAAGAAGGAAGGAACTTGCAAATCAGATGAATGATCATAATTACATTGAAGAAAAGATTGAAGATCTTTTTCCCTCAAATAGCTCAGATGAAGCAAACAATGCTGTCAAAAAACTCCTAGAAAAGAATGGGTCTCTGCAGGAAGAAGTGAGAAAATTAAAAAGAGAACAAGAACTACACTCAACAAGATTTTGTGAGATCTTAGAACAAAGAAACAAGTTGAAAGATGAATTAGATGGAAGGAACAATGAAGTCCAAAATAAAACCCTTCAGCTAGAAAACCTAATTGATCAGATCTCCCATACAAATGAGGAAATTATGACTCTAAGATTAGAAATAGAAAGCACAAGAGAAGAACTAAGATCTGAAAAGCAAATCAATCTAAGATTGGTGGATGACCTAAACACTGAAAAACAAATCAATGAAAGAATGCTGAAGAGCCAAGAAGACTTAAATCAGCTGTATGATCAAAATCTTCATAGGTAAAAAGGAAAAGCAGGACTTGGCTACAAAGGAGAAGGTGAATCTTCTAAGCAAGGTACTCAAAGGAATCAGAAACCTACTTGTAATCATTGTGGCAAAATAGACATACTTCAAATAAATGTTGGAGCAATGAAAAAGCAGAATTCAATGGAAAATGCTACAACTGCAATCAGCATGGTCACAAAGCAAATGAATGCAAGGAAAAACTAAGATTCAAAGGTAATTGTCACAAATGCAACAAACAAGGTCACAAGGCATCCGAGTGCAGATCCAAAACATTCAATCCAGCAGAACAAATTATGAAAGCAATGTTTGGATGGGATTACAACACTTGGTGTAGATGTCATTACTGTGGAGAATATGGACACATTGGCATGAACTGCATAAAACATCATCTAAGGAAAAGAGATACTACCATAAGATGTTTCAAATGCACTAAACTCAGTCATATAGCCAAAAATTGCATGAATGCTAGTGAAGTTGAAGATGGAAAGAAGAATGAAGCAACTAAGATCAGGAAACAAATGAGACAACAGTGGATTCCTAAATCTACCGAGCAAACTAGTCCAAGTAATGGAATGGGTGGCTCTACCGACTCAAACTAAATTCCCAAGAAAGCACTGGAACTGTATTCTCATAGACAAATTTCAAGCAGTTCCAGAACTGAATTAAAAGAAAGATCTAAATTGGCATACAAGATGCAATAAGATCACAGGAAGGTCGGTATCAGTTTTCACCAAGCAAGGTCGGGAGCTCTCTAATATGATTACCGAGCGAGGTCGGAGCAATATGAATTCTCAAGTTCACCGAGTTGCGAAGTCTTTACCAAGAAATTAATTCATAGTGGGTGACAGTTTGTCAGAATTCATACCCTAATTTCTACTAAGCATTAATGATAGAGTTGTAAACAAAAGGCAAGAAATCAAACTCATTCTTCACCGTGAACTTTAGCATTTTGAGAGCAGAAAATTTCCAGAGCAATCAAGCGATTCAAATACTTTTGTGAAAAGAATTCTCTGTGAGCTACCATGGCATCATCCAGTGCTTCAGCGAAGAAAGAAACAGAAATGATAATCCAAGGGGAATGGAGAGCACCAGATTTCAAACTCATGCCCGCAATTGCAACAGCCCTAGACCCGAACGGAGCTCAATCTCAAATTCCTCCTAAGGTACTACTTGTTAACGATATTCGCAATCATTTCAATTGTGCAATTCAAGAGATGGGAAACCTAGAGCTAGATATTGTGCGTGAGGAACTGTGTGTGAATGGTGTTCTAAAACCAGAGCACAAACATCTGGAAGACAAGGGATTAGTTCACATTACACATTTACCTCGAAACTTTCAGGAGAAATGGGTTAGATACATTCTCAACCGTGTACACGAAGGCAAGATTTGGCTTGAGCAACCCATAGAGATCACTAAGAAGATGATTCACCGAATCACCGGTCTTCCCATGTTAAACAAAGTTAAATCTACCAAAACCCTAGGTCAGCCGGAGCTGGAGAAGAAAACCCTAGCCGAGTGGGATGGTAGAGGCATGAAAGTAAGCAGCATTACTGATGCTGAACTGAAGTTTGGAACACACATCATTGCTCATAAAATATACAGTTCAAGTCGACAGAATAGTGTTCCCTGCGAAGCCATAGACCTAGCATACAAAGTGGTAAAGAATAATTTATCATTTGACCTTGCAGATTTATTGTTAAAACAGTTTAACAAGAACATGGAAAGCATTCAAACTTCCAAAAACAATCCATGTAAGTTTGGATCTCTACTGGTCTATTTATTTTTCTATGTTCAGAAATTCTTCCCTTCCAAAGGAAAAGTAGTATGGAGAAAGGATGTGCCAATTCTTTATGAGATAAATGAATATATTTCAAAAATGGGTGAAAATTTTGAGAACATCATGGATAGTTATTTTGAGTCTTTCAAGGAGAAAATGAACGACAGATTCTGGATTCCACAGAAGTTGGTGGAGGATTATAAGGATGATATTTGTTTCATGGTGGACTGTGACAAAGTATACATTCAAGCAGCTAAACTGAGGATTGTACATGTGAAACCTCTTCCTTATGAGGTAAACATTGATGAAACAAAGAATATCATTGAAGCCCTCCTTAATCAGCCTATTGATCCCAAAGCTCCATATTTTGGGACATATGAAGAAGCAAAAGTGAGAATTGAATTAAGTATAAAGCTTCCATAGGCAGTAAATAAAGGAAAAAAGAGGATAGCCAAAATGCAAATGCTAACCGAGGACAGAGGAGAAGACATTGAAGAAGAAGAGAAAAAGGATGAGAAAACAGAGGAACCAGAACCTGCAAAGAAGAAAGGAAAGGTATTCATCACCAAGGTACCTAAGCCTCCCACTACCATATTTACAAGGAGAAGTGCAAAGGGTAAGGCAGACAAAAAGGACAAAGATATAATATTCAAAAAGCCTCCTCTAACCCTTCAAGAGAAGATCAAACTTTTGAGAGAAGGATTTGGAGTAAGTAGTATAAAATCTTTAAAATATGAAATAAGATCGGAAACAGAACAAAAGGAGATTGAAGATGCTGTCATTGAAAAGATGGGACAGTGGAAATACTCTCCTGATGAAATAGCCCAACAGATTCCAGGAGCTTTATTAGATCAAATAAAAATGAGATGGGCCAATGCAAGGCAAACTGTAAAAGACATATTTGATCAAACCCTGAAATAGTTAATGCCGAGCTTGAAAAATGATGAAATAAAGAAGGCATTGAAGGAGAATGAAAATAAGATGACACTAAAGTTCAATACTTATTTAATTCTGATTAACAATATTGAATCGGTTGTGAAGAGTGCAAATACCACATGGAAGAACATATACCATCTTCACCAACCGAGTACTGAATCAGTTATAATAAAAGACATTGAAGATGATAGTGATGAACAGGAAGAAGCCACTGAGGTAGATGATACCGTGAGGATAGCGGTAGAAGTCATTGCATCACTTCCTACCTCTCCAGCAAAAGTTGCTACATCTAGCCCGGAGACATCTTCAAGCATGGTTGTGACAACTTCAACATTTGTCCAATCACCTATAGCAACAACAGAAGTAACTACCATTTCTTCTACTGAGTTGCAGTCTCCTCTTTCATCAAGTTTTCCAGCAATAAGTATTCCAGTTTTTTATTCTACAAGTGTAAATACTTCAAGTTCTTCAGTAGACAGTATACCATTCTTTATAGCCAGTCCTACTATGTCTACTATCACTACTACTAAGGCATTAAGTACCATAATAGATAAGCCTAAGGCTCAACCGAGTATAAGATTTTTGGGCAAGAATATAGTAGAGGATATAGACCTAGATGAGGAAATAGAGATTCCAACATTGGATTTTGCAAATCTATCAACAGATCAAATGCAAAATATAGGTGAAATCCTCCAAAGGAAAGTGAAGCAAAAGAAGCTTAAAGAAGAGAGAGACAAGGAATATAAAATCATTAAGGATGCTAAGGACATTTTGTTAGAAGCATTAGGTATTAAAGTAGACTCCTCTCAACATGTTTTGTTACAATTAGCAGAAGTGGTAAATAAGTACAATGAGGATTCATCTGGGATAGACAAGTTAGTTGAAAAAGCTGAGAAGAAATTCAACAATAAAGTGCTTGAGCACATTGCTCAGCACATAGCTATTAATCAAGTAGAATTATCTTCAGTTTTGACAAACATTGAATCTTCCTATTCAAATGTTACCTCTCTTTTGGCCAAACTATGCAATGTTGCCGAGTTCACCAAGGATGTCAAGGATAAAATGAATAAAATTGATGAGGATTTGAAGATTAGCATACAGAAGCTGCAACTTGAACCAAGTTCAAACTCTACTCATCACATGAAAATCTCATTCCTATCAAATATGCAGTTAGAACTACTGAAAGAAGACACAAGGATCCGATCCACACTGCTAGACATTCAGAACATGATCCTTCCCATCATGAATACAATGTATAAGCACATTAAACATTCCAAAACATTAATTCATGACAATCAGTTCTCAATAGCAGATCACATGATTGCACTCTCTACAGAAGTCCAAATTGCAATCCAAACATGCAAGATTCTGCAAGAAAATTGGGACAGAACTCTGGCACTGATAATGAAGGTACATTCTATTTTTCTATCAAATTTTGGATTCTCCCTGTAAAACACTTGTATATACACCTTTGGCATTATCGTCAAAAAGGGGGAGATATGTATAGAAGAAAAAGTTAGTGCATTGAAAGGGGGAGATAATTTATAAAGCCCTATGATAGACAAATTTTGAAAAATCAAAATAAATCTCAGCATGGTTCATGTATATAAGTTTTGGGTAATAAGTGTTTTTGTCACTAATGCCAAAGGGAGAGATTGTTGGCATTAAGCAGGATTGCCACTAGTGACAACACTTATTTGCATCCTGAGTGCAAACCGAGCAGAACAATGCAAACCGAGCAGGACAGTGCAAACCAAGCAGAACAGTGCAAATCGAGCAAGACAGTGCAAACCGAGTAGAATAGTGCAAACCGAGTAGGACAGTGCAGACCGAGCAGGACAGTGTAAACCAAGTGACATTATGTCTACCAAGTCACAAGTATTTACCGAGTTTGAAACTTACCGAGTGGTTAGTATGAACCGAGCCTTCACTTCTACCGAGTGCATGACGATGCCGAGTAATGCAGTGGACGCCGAGTATTAGAAAGTCACCGAGTTAGTTTGCAGGAACTGTGTAACCATACTTGGGCTGACTTAGTAGCACTTATGTTTATTTGTTAAGCCGACTTTGTAATTGTAATTAATTGTTTAGACTTGTATATAAACAATGTTGTACAAATACCAAGTAGTATGAATGTGAAAAAAAAAAGGAAGAGATAAAAGCCAGAAACTAGTGAATTACAAAGGGCTACTATACATAAGGAGTAGCAGAGACAAATTCATCATAGAAGGTGATTAGTACATCAGCGAATCTCATTCAGCAATCCAGTTGCAAAGTAAGAGATCTACTATTTCATCCTAACAGGTGAATCAGCTTGAAATCCTTTAACTGGGTAGACTTAACAGTCTTTGTAAAATCTCTTAACCGAGTGCATACTTCATTGTATGTTTGTAAAACCTCTAACAAGGTGGACCTAGCAGTCCTTATTGCTCCTAGTAGGGCAGATCATTAGAAGTGATCAATGTAAGCCTTAACCAGCCAACTTTATACTGCAATATTAAAGCTTTGTGGGTTTCATCCCCACCCCAGTTTTACTTTCTTTTGGAAGGTTTCTGGGTAACCAAATCTATGTGTCATTGTTGTGAATGCTTTTATGTTTCATGCTTTCTATATGCAAAAGGATAAAGTGAACTATATGTTAATACATCTGATATTGAAAAAATTTGAAGTTACTGATTCACCCCTCCCCTCTCAGTAACTTGGTTAATTCTTGAATATTTCCAACCGTGACAACCCTTATGATACCTCTTCCACGGAGAGTGACACATCCATCTTTGGAGACTATTATGACTATGATGACAGACAATATAATGATACCTATGACACCTCTGTTCCTAAGAGTCCTCCTCATCGTGTGTTCCTACTTACTAAAAATTGGCCGTCACATTGGATAGATCGTGATGGTGATCCATATGATTCTGATTTTGAAAGAGATTTTGATGGCTTTTGTGGATGATACCTTGATGATGATCCATCTACTACTGCTGAGGACTATAAAATGCATTATGCTAGCTTGAAGCATCAATATTATAAGAATCCTTCTCCTAAGGACTCTCCTACTGAAAATAAAGATTATCTTTTCAAGCAAGATCATGTTAATGTTGGACCTTTATCTTGTGATGGTTCCCTTCCTTCCCCTACTTCCTCCAATACCCATACATTTCCTAAAGCTTCCGATTCTTTCAAATCTTTCACAGAACCTTCATCCGACACAAGCCCTGATACTTTTCATGCGGTTCCCTATAGTTATCCTCCAAGGCTATCTCTTAAAGATACTCAAGCTAACCTTCACTTGGCTGCAAATACTAAACCTAAAGAGCCTATGCCTTCATATGATATAATGCCTACTTCAACTAGTCCTTCACCATCTCTTCCAAAGTCATTCTTACAATCCCAACATGCTTCCTTGTCCTTAGAAGTGGCTCCATGTCAAGAGGACTCTAAAAATGATGAAGAAAAGAACATACAGAAAGATCAAGATCAAGAACCCTCCATGTCATCCACTCCTTTTCACGATGTCTCTTATCCGCCTCAGGGTTCTTTTGATCCTACAGCCCCTTTTTCATGCATTCAACCATGTCTTAAGTCTTCTCCTAAGCAAGATCAAGCTACTACTTACACTGTTGAGCTTATTGACAATCAAAATAACCTTACTACACTTGCGATTTCCAAAGATGATACTTCCATTAAGGTTGTTAAAAATGGTGTTGTTACTTCCAATGTTAAGCCTATTGAAAATCAAAAGAAAAATTATGCGCTTGCGCTATCCAAAGATCCTTGTCAAGATCAAACTCTTCCATCTTCTTGTTCTACCACTCCATGTTTGCTTCCACTTTCTACTCTTCCTAAGTCTTTGCAAGCTTTGAACAATCCTATCAAAGAAGGTGCTCATATTCAAGATGTCCATGATTCTATTGAAAATTCTAATGCTCACTCTAAAGATGTTGATGTCCTTGGTTGTCATATAGATGATGATGAGCTTATTGATTA
The DNA here is from genome assembly GCA_027943335.1 of Chamaecyparis obtusa. Taxonomy (NCBI): domain Eukaryota; kingdom Viridiplantae; phylum Streptophyta; class Pinopsida; order Cupressales; family Cupressaceae; genus Chamaecyparis; species Chamaecyparis obtusa. Next base: position 66,183 of record BSBK01013357.1, read on the forward strand.
TCCTTTTGTGTCTTCCACTTCCATCCTCAGACCTCTTCCACCAATACTACGAGCTTCACGTCTACCTTCCATCTTGGATCCTTATGTCCCTTCACTTTCCCCTCCTAACTCTCCTAATTTGTCATCCATCTTGGGTCCCTATGTCCCTCCATCTCCTATCTTTCCTCAAGATCAACATAGATGCATACCCTTGAATCTTTTTCATCCACCCACCCATCTAAACCAGTCATATCCTCCTTCTTCTTCCACAAGTCCCAAGTCTTTTGTAAGTAACTTGAATGTTCAATACAAGAAAAAGAAGCAATAAAAGAATCCATCAAAAAAAGAAGATCACCATGTCTCCTCTAATAGACATGGAAACATAAAGTCCAAAAAGATATCTAAGAAAAAAATTACAAGACAAGTATGGGTTCCAAAATCCATCATTGAAGATGTTCTCTCTAGATCATCAAAAGGAAATAAAAAGCCTACGGCTATATGGATTCCAAAGTCTCTCTTGAAAGAGTCTGGTGTTGAGCAAAAAGTGAAATTGACATTCAAGCTTCCAAAGACTTCCACTTCAGCTTCTTCCAAAAATATTCTTCCATTCCATGTTCCTAAACCGCAACCTCTGTTATCCATTCGCCATATTCCTTCACGTATTCCTTCATTCACATTTCCTCTATCCTCTCGCCACCCTTCAAGGTATGTTTTGATGTTGAACTTTCCTTCCTTTCCATCTACCCTTTCACAATCCTTCCATTCATTATCCTTCTACCTTCTATCATTTTTCCTCATTTGCCTATTCCTCCTATCTTCTAGCCTCACTCGCTTTACATAAAACCTTATCATCCATTTTTCTCTTCTATCTCCCTTTCCCTATCAGCATCTTTGAGCGTATCATTTTGAATCCTTAGCATATCATGGTTTATTCTTTCAAGGTGCATTATCTAAAAAGCTTGCCTTCTTCCAAAAAGAGAAAAAATTAAAAAAAGGAATAAAAATATTTTAAAAATTGAAAATGTGCCTTGGTGAAAACCTAGAAACAGGCGCTTTGGTAGCAAAAGTAAAGAGAAATAAATTCATCCTATGGTGAAAACCACTCCCTTATGGCACCTTGGATAAGTACCATGATGAAAACCTGGCAATCCGACATCATGCGTAGTTCTTCTACATATTTCATCCATTCCATCTTCTCTCTTTGATCTTGACAATGTTGATCTATACACAAATATTTGGCTATTTTGTGAGCTATCTGATGATGATCTTGTTTTCATTTCCTTCCATGTTTAGCCTTTATATCCATCTTCCTCTATTCATTTTCACCTATCACTATCATTTTCCCGTTTGGTCTTGATCTAAAAAAAAAAAAAAAAAGTAAAACACGGTGCTATGAAGCCTTTTGACATGTCTACTCCTTTGGATTGCATCATTTCCTGCTCTTGCATTATGATTTTGTGACTTATCCTATGCTAGCCTTTCATTGCTTGTCCAAATGCACTTTACATGACAATTTTTCCCTAGCTTGGGTATTCTTGAGGAGTTTGCCCTTGAGGATTTCTTCCCTTCATTATCCTTTATTCTCTTGTCTTCCATCTCTTCCACCAACTTGTCAATCCCTCTTGTTCTCCATCTTGCTAGACATTGGGACTACACAATATGATCTTTCTTGGGAGTTTGCAATGGAAAAAGATGCTATCAAGTATGCAAAGTATCAGAACAAGTGTCAAAACCAGTATCAGAACCAGTATTAGAACCATTATTAGAATCAGTATCAGAACAAGTATCAGAACAAGTATCAGAACAAGTATCAGAACCTGTATTAAAACAAATATCAAAACCAGTATCAGAACAAGTATCAGAACCAGTATCAGAACAAGTATCAAAACCAGTATCAGAACAAGTATTAGAACACCTACTAGGGCTACACCTTTTGCTTTCGTTTATGGGTCTGAAGCGGTACTACCTATTAAGGTTGAAATCCCATCACTAAGAATCAGAATGCATGGTCTAGTAACTGATGAAGACTACAGGGTGTCTAGGTTGAAAGAACTTGAACTACTAGATGAGCACAGACAAGCAGTGTATGATCATCTCAGAGTATATCAGAAGAGAATGTCTAGAGGCTACAATAAGAAAGTCAGACACAGAGAATTTCAGGTTGGCGATCTAGTCTTGAGAGAAAATCCAAAAAATCAATCCCATCGAGAACGCAAGGGGAAGTTCGAACCCAATTGGCTGGGTCCCTTTGTCATCACTGCTACTTTTGGCTCTGGTGCCTATCAACTCTCAATGACTGAAGGAGAATAGCTCCGAGAACCAATCAACATTCTCCATCTGAAGAAATTCTACACCTAAGGCATTCAGTCTATGGTAAAATGTCTTGAAAAAAATCTTAAAATTTGAAAAAGTCCTGAAAAATGAACATCTTGGTGAAAACCTAGCAATAGGCACCTTGATGATTCACAAAAAAATCAAAATATATCAAAAATTCAAAAAAAATTAAAAATACAAAAAAAAAGGAAAAGAAAAGAAAAAGTGCCTTGGTGAAAACTTGGAAACAGGCGCCTTGGTAGCAAAGATAGAATCTCTGCCAAGATGGTGAAAACCCGGCAAACGAGTGCCACTTGTTTCAAAATTCTCCATCTATCAGCACAATCTTGGTCTTTCCCAGCTTTCAATCTTGCTTTAGTTTGTACATATCTCCCGGTTTGTTTCAGCATTTCCAATTTTCAAGTAAATCGATCTGTACACCAATCAGCTCAAGCGTCTGTATCCTATCAATGTTCACACTTGGGGGCAATCAATGTCAACTTCTATGGTCTCCAGTGTATCTGAGATGTCTCATATCCAGTCAGAGTCCTTTGAAGCTTCATGTGAGTCGGTCAATCAGTCTTGTCTCCAAAAAAGATTTTGCATCTACAACAACGCAATCAAACATCAAACTGAAAACAATCTATATTTTTTTACATGTTTTTATCTCCTTGTATGCTTACTGATTCGCATTGAGATTTTTGCATATTGTGTCCCTTCGAGCTCTTCGATGATGTCTTTTATAGGATTTAGAGAGTGATGACTAGGGGCATAATCTTTTCTTTGTCTTCTGCTTGTATGTGAAAATCTAACGTCTTTGGAAATTTTGGATTGAAATGGTGTTCAACTGTAAGAGACTCTATCTCAAATTGGATGGCCATGTGTACCTCGACCATTGATACCCAAAAAATTCAAAGAAGTTTGATTTAACTATTGTCTTTTTTAGTGAGTTCTTTCTCCTATTGTGAAACGCAATCTTACCTAAGGATGTGAACGATAAAGGGTCACTACGGGTAATTCACATTGGATTTAGAATAATCTCTTGGCTATTTGATGTGTTTGTCATGCAAGGCGTATTCAAGTCATCACGATGTTTATGTTTTGATGCTTATACAAATTGCTATATCAAAATGGACATGATATTCAGATCATCTTGGCGTTTGTGCCTTGGTGCTTATATCTAATCCGACATTCCGAAAACAAAATCAATATTCATATGTCCATGGTTGCCTAGCCAGTGGGTGTTGTATTGATTCTTGCGCATACAAATTGATATTCATATGTCTATGGTTTCATAGCTAGCGGGCATTGTATTGATTTATCCGATTACCTAAAAGTTCAATGATGATAACAAATCGACATATGATCAGTGACTAGGTCCTAGGTCTTAGGTTGCATTTCATTTTGCATGTCTCTTTGCATTTTGCATGTTTGCATGATCTCACAATGGCTAAATGAACTTCAAAGCTTAAATGATTCTTCAAATTGCATCTTCAAATCTAACAAGAGCTGAATCTTACACGAAGGTTCCTCCAACCAAACAGCAAGTAGAATCCTTTTTCAGGATCAAAATCAAAATCTGAGACTGTTTATATTATTAACTACTTGCATAATCAACCTTCAATCATCACAAAAATCTAGTATTCAACTTAATTGATTATCTTACATCAAACTATCAAAATTTCAACTTGGTCAACTATGGTCAACTCATGGTTTCACCTAGTCAAACTTGGTCATCTGGACCTCTAAACGATGCAGAATGCGTTCTTGAACGTGTTTAACCACTTCTCAAATCAATTAGCATGCTTCTAAACTATCAACGCTGACTTTTTCTTGTCAGATTTCAATTTTAATCCCGAAGGGGGCATGGTATTGCACATCATTCAAAGTCTGTAATCAAATTTGAAATTATATCTTTATGGAAATCATATCTTTCATTAGTGATCAAGACAAACAATCATGTCTAGTTACTGATTCATCAAAAAAGACCTCATCGCTCAGGGAAAATCTATCATCACTTGGGGCATATCAGATTCATCATGATCCATATCAATCTGGTATTCTCCTAATCTTGTAAACTGTATCAGTTTTTGCAACCATCAGGTCATAGTGTTCTTTCCTTGGTTCTTTGGCAACTGAAGGATTCGGATGTGATACCTGCTAGTTCTGCTAAGACAATCGAGTCTAGAACCGGTCACTCACTTCTTAACAATCCTAAGGTTTGGAATCAGGCATTTTGACACTTTTTTGCAATCATAGGTTCATTTGCTGTTATAGTAAACATTATCTTTGGTCACTCAAGACCTATTATCTCCATATCAAATCAATATCAATCAGCTTCTGTCTCATATCAATTATCAATTTCAAACATCAGTTTCATATCTTTATCAAACATAGACTATCTTTGAACCACTGCGCTTCACACAGTAATTCAAAGAGGGGAAAAATGTAATACCCCAAAAATGGGCTATAAGTTCATTAATCTCCTACATCTTCAATTCGAACGAAATCGACATCAAAGTCCTAATCTAAGGCACACCTAAACATCATCGAATCATAATTGATTATCTTAAATTCTGCATCAAAGAATATTCCTAGTAATATTCCTAATCATCATAATTATCTTTAATTTTATAATTATTTGGCAATAAATCACATTTATCCTAAAGTTTGATTAATTGAATATTTTCATATTTAATTAATTAGATTTAATATCTTGCCACTTAATTGTGTAATCAAATTTAATTCTATCTATTATTAATTGTATTATTTAATTTTGACAATAAATCCAAATATCTTATGAATAATTGATTAAATTTTTATTTAATTAATTAAAGCAAGTTGTCATTATTTAATAATATAGTTTTTAATAAAAGTTTGATTAAATAATTGATTAACCCATAAATCAATTGTTTTATTTTTAAAAGTAGTTAAGTTGGAAATAAATCACTTTATTATTAACTTAGTTCATAAATAAAACATGCACAATCATAAAAGTAGACAACTATCAATTATCAATTAAAGTTAAAACTCTATTTTGAGTTAAAACTTAGCTTTTGCATGTTTTTGTGAGTTAATTATCCTTTATTTAAAAATAACTCAAAAATCAACCTGAGTTATTTGAGTGATTTATGGCTTTTTTTCCCATGCACCTCCAAAGCCCTAGATTTCTATAAAAACAAAGCTCAGCTCTTCATAATTCATCTCTCAAATTTGCATCCACAGAATCTCATAATTTTGCAAGCTTACTTTGCCAAAGTCATCTACGAATTGCACAACTATTTTGAAGAATTGAAATTTGGAGAATCAAAGCTTATTGCAAATCAAAGCTATTGTGAGATCAATTTGTTTTTTACATTTATTTAGATTCTTTTTCATATCATTGTTAGATCATTTTAGCATATCAATTTCCATATTAGCATAGATTCATATCAGTTTTTATCATTCTTATTACATAGAAAATTCAAAAATATAGATTAATTGCATTCAATTCATATCTAGATCAATTGCATTCAAATCCTTCATTTAGGTGTCATCTAGGTCACTGATCTCGATAACAATCTGAGAACATTAATCTCGCACCTACTAGAAGGCAGTAAATCACTTGGTTAGATAGTTTTCAATTTTGCACAATTTAGATTATAGCTAACCTCTAATGTTTTACTAAAGTGTTGTGTCTACAGATCAGGTACAATTTTCACACACACACCCACTAGCTATGAAACCATAAACATATGAATATCAATTTGTATGCACAAGAATCAATACAACACCCACTGGTCAACAACCATGGATATATGAATATTGATTTTATTTTTGAAATGTCAGATTAGATATAAGCACCAAGGCACAAACACCAGGATGACCTGAATATCATGTCCATTTTGATATAGCAATTTGTATAAGCATCAAAACATAAACATCATGATGACCTGAATACACCTTGCATTCAAACACATCAAATAGTCAAGAGATCATTCTAAATCCAATGTGAATTACTCGTAGTGACCCTTTATCATTCACATCCTTAGGTAAGATCGTGTTTCACAGTAGGAGAAAGAACTCACTCAAAAAGACAATAGTCAGATCAATACTTCTTTGAATCATCCGGGTATCAATGGTCAAGGTACGCATGGCCATCCAATTCAAGATAGAGGCTCTTACAGTCGGACACCATTTCAATCCAGAATTTCCAAAATTGTTAGATTTTCACATACAAGCAGAAGACAAAGAAAAGATTATGCCCCCAGTCATCACTCTCTAAATCCTGTAAAGGACATCATCGAAGGGCTCGAAGGGACACAATATGCAAAAATCTCAATGCGAATCAGTAAGCATACAAGGAGATAAAAGCATGTAAAAGCATAGATTGTTTTCAGTTTTCAGTTTGATGTTGATTGCATTGTTGTAGATGCAAAATCCTTTCGCGAGACAAGACTGACTCACTCACTCACATGAAGCTTCAAAATGACTCTGACTAGATATGATACATCTAAGATACACTGGAGACCATAGGATATGACATTGATTTCCCCCAAGTTTGAACATTGATAGGATACAGACACTTGAGCAAATTGGTGGACAAACCGACTTATTGAAAAATGGAAATGCAAAAACAAACTGGGAGATATGTACAAACTAAAGCAAGACTAAAAGCTGGGAAAGACCAAGATTACACTGATAGATGGAGCATTTTGAAACAAATGGTCCCTATTTGCTGGGTTTTCACCATCTTGGCAAAGATTCTATTTTTCCTACCAAGGCGCCTGTTTCCAAGTTTCCACCAAGGCACTTTTTTTTTTCATTTCTTTTTTTTTTTTTAATTTTTTAATTTTTTTTATTTTTTTATTTTTTTGTGAATAATCGAGGTGCCTATTGCTAGGTTTTCACCAAGATGTTCATTTTTTCAGGACTTTTTCAGATTTTTAAGATTTTTTCAGGACATTTTGCCAAGCACTAAATGCCTTAGGCATATAATTTCTTCAGATGGAGAACGTTGATTGGTTCTTGGAGCTATTCTCCTTCAGTCATTGAGAGTTGATAGGCACCAGAGCCAAAAGTAGTAGTGATTACAAAGGGACCCAGCCAATTGGATTCAAACTTCCCCTTGCGTTCTCGATGGGATTGATTTTTAGCATTTTCTCTCAAGACTAGATCACCAACCTGAAATTCTCTGTGTCTAACTTTTTTGTTGTAGCCTTTAGACATTCTCTTCTGATATACTCTGAGATGATCATACACTGCTTATCTGCGCTCATCTAGTAGTTCAAGTTCTTGCAACCTAGACACTCTGTAGTCATCATCAGTTACTAGACCATGCATTCTGATTCTTAGTGATGGGATTTCAACCTCAATAGGTAGTACTACTTCAGACCCATAAACTAAAGCAAAAGGTGTAGCCCCAGTAGGTGTTCTGATACTGGTTCTGATACTTGTTCTGATACTTGTTCTGATACTTGATAGCATCTTTTTCTATTGCAAACTCCCAAGCAAGATCATATCATGCAGTCCCAATGTCTAGCAAGGTGGAGAACAAGAGGGATTGGCAAGCTGGTGGAAGAGATGGAAGACAAGAGAATGAAGGAGAATGAAAGGAAAAAATCTTCAAGGGAAAACTCCTCAAGAATACCCAAGCTAGGGAAAACTTGTCATGTAAAGCACATTTGGACAAGGAATGAAAGGTTAGCATAGGATAAGTCACAATAGCGTAATGCGAAAGAAGGACAGGATGTAGTCCAAAGGAGTAGACATGTCAAGAGGCTTCAATAAATGGAGGAAAATGGATATGAAGGCTAAACATGGAAAGAATGAAATCAAGATCATCGTAAGATAGCTCACAAAATAGCCAAATGTTTGTGTATAGATCAACATTGTCAAGATCAAAGAAAGAAGATGAAATGGATGAAATATGTAGAAGAACTGCGCATGATGTCTGATTGCCAGGTTTTCATCATGGTACTTATCCAAGGTGCCACAAGGGAGTGATTTTCACCATAGGATGAATTTATTTCTCTTTACTTTTGCTATCAAGGTGCCTATTTCCAAGTTTTCACCAAGGCACATTTTCAATTTTTTCATTTTTTTTTCATTTCTTTTTGAATTTTTGGAAGAAGGCAAGCTTTTAGATAGTGCTCCTTGAAATGATAAACCGGGATATGCCAAGGATTCAAAATGATATGCTCAAAGATGCTGATAGGAAAAGGAAGATGGAAGAGGAAAATGGAGGATAAAGTTTTATGTAAAGCGAGTGAGGTTGGAAGATAGGAGGAATAGAAAAATGAGGAAAAAAGATAGAAGGTAGAAGGATAATGAATGGAAGGATTGTGAAAGGGTAGATGGAAAGGAAGGCAAGCTCAACATCAACACATACCTTGAAGGGTGGTGAGAGGATGAAGGAATCATGAATGAAGGAATACATGAAGGAATATGGCAAATGGATAGCAGAGGTTGTGGTTTAGGCACATGGAATGGAGGAATGCTTTTGGAAGAAGATGAAGTGGAAGTCTTTGGAAGCTTGAATGTCAACTTAACTTTTTGCTCAACACCAGACTCTTTCAAGAGAGACTTTGGAATCCATATAGCCATAGGCTTTTCATTTCTTTTTGGTAATTTGGAGAGAATATCTTTAATAATGGATTTTGGAACCCATACTTGTCTTGTAGTTTTCATCTTAGATATCTCTTTTGACTTTATGCATCCATGTCGTTTAGAGGAGACATGGTGATCCTTTTTTTATGGATTCTTGTATTGCTTCTTTTCCTTGTATTGAACATTCAAGTTACTTCCAAAAGACTTGGGACTTGTGGAAGAAGGAGGATATGACTGGTTTAGATGGGTGGATGGATGAAAAGGATTCAAGGGTATGCATCTATGTTGATCTTGAGGAAAGATAGGAGATGGAGGTATGTAAGGACCCAAGATGGATGGTGAATTAGGAGAGTTAGGAGAGGAAAGTGAAGGGACATAAGGACCCAAGATGGAAGGTAGACATGAAGCCCTTAGTAGTGGTGGAAGAGGTCCAAGGATGGAAGTGGAACATGCAAAAGGATAATCAACAAGTTCATCAGCATCTATATGACAACCAAGGACATCAGTATCTTTAGAGTGAGCATTAGAATTTTCAATAGAATCATGGATATCTTGACTATGAGCACCTTCTTTGATAGGATTGTTCAAAGCTCGCAAAGACTTAGGAAGAGTAGAAAGTGGAAGCGAACATGGAGTGGTAGAATAAGAAGATGGAAGACTTTGATCTTGACAAAGATCTTTGGATAGCATAAGTGCATAATTTTTTTCTTGATTTTCAACAGGCTTAACATCGGAAGTAACAACACCATTTTTACCAACCTTAATGGAAGTATCATCTTTGGAAAACGCAAGTGTAGTAAGGTTATTTTGATTGTCAATAAGCTCAACAGTGTAAGTAGTAGCTTGATCTTGCTTAGGAGAAGACTTCAGACATGGTGGAATGCATGAAAAAGGGTGTACAGGATCAAAAGAACCATGAAGCGGATAAGAGACATTAGGAAAAGGAGTGGATGACATGGAGGGTTCTTGATCTTGATCTTTCTTTATGTTCTTTTTTTCATCATTTCTAGAGTCCTCTTAACATGGAGCCACTTCTAAGGACAAGGAAGCATGTTGGGATTGTATGGATGACTTTGGAAGAGATGGTGGAGAACTATCTGAAGTAGGCATCATAGCATATAAAGGCTTAGGCTCTTTAGGTTTAGCATTATTGAAAGTATTTGTAGCCAAGTGAAGGTTAGTTTGAGTTTCTTTAAGAGGTAACCCTGGAGGATAACTATAGGAAATCGTATGAAAAGTATTAGGACTTTCGTTGGATGAAGGTTCTGTGAAAGATTTGAAATACTCAAAATCTTTAGGAAATGCATGGATATTGGAAGAAGTAGGGGATGGAAGGGAACCATCACAAGACAAAAGTCCAACATTAACATGATCTTGCTTGAGAAGATAATCTTTATTTTCAGCATGAGAGTTCTTAGAGGAGAGATCCTTGTAGTATTGATGCTTCAAGCTAGCACGATGCATTTTATAGTCCTCAGTAGTAGTAGATGGATCATAATCAAGGTATTGTCCACAAAAGCCATCAAAATCTCTTTCAAAATCAAAATCATATGGATCACCATCACGATCTATCCAATGTGATGGCCCATTTGTAGTAAGCAGGAACACACGACGAGGAGGATTCTTAGGAACAGAGGTGTCATAGGTATCATTACATTGTCTATCATCATAGTCATCATAATCTTCAAAGATGGATGTGTCACTCTCTGTGGAAGAGGTATCATAAGGGTTGTCACATTGCTCACATTTTGTCCGGGGGCATGGTGACATGTACAAGTCTTTATCAAAGGGAAAAGGGCATAAAGCTTCCATGGAGAACTCTTTAGGTTCTTTTTCTTTCTCAAGTTTGTTAATCTTGACTTGCATAGCGTGCATCTATTTCATCATGACCCTCATTAGAGTTTCTTCCTCATGTGTACTGATTCTTTGAGACATGTGTACTAATTCTCAATAGCTACTGATTTGTTCTTGACACAATGATTTGTATGACAGATTCTGGAATTAGGATGAAAAAGCTAAAGTATCTGGCAATTCTGAAAATTTTCTGACAACTTTTCAAAATTTTCCCAAATGACTTTTTGCAGACTCATACGACAGTGGGTATGCAATGAAACGACAGTTGGAAAAATCATACGATAGTTGCAAGTAGGATTTTGACTTTTAGAATTTGCTGACATGAAAACTCATATGAAACTGGGTACTCAATCATACGACAGATGGGCAGTAATGAAATGACACTTGGCAAAAACTCATATGACTTTCTGACCTCCTGAGATGACTTTTGACTCTAGAAAAGGATTTTACTTTAGATTTTGCAAATTTTGAGTTTTTAGATTTGAATTGTTTGCAAATTTCAATGTCCAGATTTGAGGATTGTAATAAATTTGTCCATTTTCAATAACTAGATAGATAAACAAGCACACAAAACAGCAAGCAAGTGATTTCAAGCATGTCTGAAAATAATGAATAAGGGCAAAAGCATCTTTGCGCATGAACAATCAAGTGACTTATTCATTCTAATCCTCAAAAGTGCTAATTGTGTATGTTCCAAAATGTTTTGCAATGATGCACATATACCCTAGAAAATAAAAATTTGGCATCGCTAGGGTTTTTAGTAATGGTTTGACTCTGCAACTTTTATGATCCAAAGGGGTGAACTCTAATCGCAGCGCACCAGGGTTTTGACACAGTCTAAGAACTTAATCTTCAGGAGCTGCTAGGGAGATCTAACAACCCAACAATGAACCATACCTGTGGAGATTTCTTCCACAAGGACATTTATATAGCGGCTGTCACTACCATGGTGAAAATGGCTATTATCGCTTGAGGTTCTGTCAACGTAGTTTACCCTGTGAAGGGATTGTCCGCTATAGTTAAACCTCTCTAAAGATGACTCACAATAGTATATCACAAGGGAACTTGGCTTCAGATCCAAGGTTTTTGACACCTTTTCACTTTTAACCCAAACAAAGCAAGCAAAGTAATCCGACACCCTAAGACAAAGTTTTTCTTCACCAAGGTCTATGATGTCAACTCCACGTGATCTATCAACCTCTTCAGGGAGAGAATGTATCAATCAATAAGAGAAGACGCACTAACCAATTTTGATTCACCAAAGCTCGTGATGTCAACCCCACATGAGCTATCAACCTCTCTTGGGAGAGAATGTATCGATCAATAAGAGAAGATGCACTAACCAAGTTGAATGTGAAACGCACTAAGTATCCTCCCTACCTACAGGGATTCTATGGTCAAGAAGGATTTCACTAGGAATCCAATCTCTCAAGAATCATGAATAGTGTTCATAGGGCCTAATTACTATGTGAGCACAAATGTATGTTTCCAAAAAGCAAATCTACCAAAAGTACCCAAAAAGCAGAAAGAGGAACACTTAACGCTTAAAGTGAATATGAGATGAGTCCACAAGGTGGAACACTTAACACCTCACACAAGCTGAAAATGAGTCCCCAGCTTAGAAAACAAGTGAGTTCCTAAAAGTACAAATGGGTTGCCAAGTGGAACACTTAACGCTTCTATCCTGTTGACCCCTCCCTTTTAATGTGGCGCTGACCTTGCAACCACAGGGTGGAACGAGGGGTCGGCAGATTAGCGAGTCCAATAACCCAAGATAGTAATCAAGATCAATCACAAGTATCTAAGACTACTTAATGAATCCTTAAGGGGTCACAACCTAGTATCAATTATGCAAGTGTGTAGAAATAGACAAAAGCATGAAAAAATGCACACAAGTTGGACACATAAGAAATTTATTTTAAGTCCAAATTGAAATGTTATTAGATGAAGGAGAATACCTGGGATCCTTGCAACGCGCTTAGTAGATTTTACCTGATTTTTAGCAATTCTTGTTGAGCTTTTCCATGCAAGCAAATGACAAACTCTCCAACAAGCAAACAAGCAAACAAGGTATGCAACATATATTCAACTTATGAAAACCATAGGGTTAGCTCTAAAAATCAATTATTATCAGCAATAATAACTAGCAATTAACCTAAATGACAACTCATATCATTCATTGAACCATGTAAAAAAAATAAGTGCATACCCATCACAAAACTTTATTTTTTTTTGCTACATTTGACCTAGTCAACAAGATCTAATTTTTTTTATGATTTTGGCCACAAAAATAAAAATTTAAAAGAGAAACCCCTACTAAAAAAATAGAGAGCTTTCCAAAAATGTAAAAATTTTAGAAAAATCTCTTCATTTGTGCCCTAGAGACCCGTTTTATCAAAATAGACCAGTTTTTGTAAATTGACTATTTGAGCTATTAAATTACATCTAAATTTAAAATACAAAGAATGGACCCCCTGTATAATTTAAAGAGCTTTCTGAAAATATAAAAATTTCTAAAAATATGCTGATTTGCGTCAGATATTAATTTTTTTTAGAATTTCAAAAAAAAATTATTAAAAATTCAAAACATCTCAGAAAATTATGAATTTTTTACTATAGTGTCTCTGATATGTGTCCAACCTGAAAAAAGAATTTCAAAGCAAAACTCTAATCCATTTGAGAGATAAAATTAAATCTTTGAAACTTTAGGGCTTTAGCTCCAAAAAAAAATCAAAACTAGCATGTAAAGTTGGGTTGCCCCATGGTGGGCGCTAGAAATGTGTGTGTGAATTTTGTACCTGATCTATAGACACAACACTTCAGTAAAACATTAGAGGTTAGCAAAAATCAAAATCATGCAAAATTGAAATCTAATCTAACCAAGTGATTTACTGTCTTCTAGCAGGTGCGAGATTGATGTTCTCAGATTGTTATCGAGATCAGTGACCTAGATGACACCTAAATGAAAGATTTGAATGCAAAAGATGGATATGGAATATGAATGCAATTAAGCTATTTTTTTTAATATTTTCTATGCAATAATATGAAAAATGATATGTAAAAACTGATATGCTATGAATTGATCTAACAATAATATGAAAAAGAATCTAAATGAATGTAAAAAAAATAAATTGATCTCACAATAGCCTTGATTCACAATAAGCTTTGATTCTCCCAATTCCAATTCTCCAACGTGATTGAACAAAAATATGAGATGCTTTGAGATGAGCTGAGGCTTTAATTTTATAGAAATCCAAGGCTTTTGAGGTGCATGGAAAAAAGCCATAAATCACTCAAATTAACTCAACTTGATTTTTGAGTTATCTGATAATAAAGATAATTTAATTCACAAAAATATGCAAATCATGCAAAAACAACTTTTTAACTCAAATTAGAAGTTTAGATTAACTTTAAAACTCAAAAATGATGTTGAGTTCCAAAAAGTCAATAACTTGCATTGATTTTCTGATTTGGAGTTTAATTGCTCTTTTATTGTGCACATGGATAATTATGAATTAATAAATAAATAAAGTGATTTATTCTCAACTTAATTAATTTTTGAAAATAAATAATTGATTTATGGGTTAATCAATTATTTAATCAAACTTTTTAAAAACTATATTATTAAATAATGACAACATGCTTTAATTAATTAAATAAGAATTTAATCAATTATTCATAAGATATTGGATTTATTGTCAAAATTAAATAATACAATTAATAATAGATAGAATTAAATTTAATTAAACAATTAAGTGGCAAATAATAAATCTAATTAATTAAATATGAAAATATTCAATTAATCAAACTTTAGGATAAATGTGATTTATCGCCAAATAATCATTAAATTAAAGGTAATTAAGATAACTAAGAATATTGCTAGGAATATTCCCCGATGCAGAATTTAAGATAATCAATTAGGATTCGATGATGTTCAGATGTGCCTTAGGTTAGGACTTTGATGTCGTTTTCGTTCGATTTGATGATGTAGGAGATTAATGAACTTATAGCCCATTTTTGGGGTATTACACATACCTTCTTAATGCTTCAGGGTCTAAAGTCCTCGGGTCACATGTAGGGAATTCTATAATTTCATCTAGTGTGACTGGACCCTTACCATGTTTTTTTCTTTTTCTTCTCTAGTGTGGTAGATTTCTCATATGGTACTAGAGCTTTGGCCTCTGGATTTGAATTCTCTTTCTCGCTAGACATGCTCTCTTCCTTATCCTTCCCTTTGACTTGTGCCTTGATTTCATGTCCTTGGGTGTCTTGTTTGGTGTTTGTTGTAGATGTATCTACGGGTGTTTATTTCTTAGGCTCTTTGTTTTCAGGCTCATTGGTGTCATTTTTCTCTTTTGCACACTTTCCCTTGGTTGTGTCTTTCTGTTTCTCAGGTGTACTAGTATCCTCAGGTTGCCCTTGCGTAGCAATATCAATTGCTTGTACCAATATCAAAAAATTACCTGGTATATCTATTGTTGCTTCCTCAGTTGGTTGATCTTCTTATGTGTTATCTGCAGCTATAATGATGTCTTCATCTTCCTTTGCATCATCATCAAGATCTCCATGTGTAATGTCTTCTATCAAGACTTCATCTATCTCAGTTGTTACTAATTTCTTGAGAGTATCCTATGTATCCTCTTTAGTATATCTATCCGAATAGAAATCCTTGGCATAAGTGTCATCATGTTTCTCAGTGTCAGATATATGAATTGGATCATTGGTGGCTATGTCAGCATCATCTGAGTGGACTCCTTTTTCTTTTATTTTAACTTTCTTCTCAATTTTTATAGCCAATGCAAGTCGATCAACTTCTTCCCTTGATTCCAAAATTTTTGCCCATAGAAGCTTTCTTTTCTCATCAATTTCCCAAGTTTACTTGCCAAAATATTAAGTTCTCTACCTTTCATCAAAAATTGATTGGAATACTGCTTCATCAACTCATCAATCTCGGTAATTGTTAAAGTAGGCATTGCCAAAATTAAAGAATGGTCCCTCATTTTCTTTTCTGTATGCAAGGCGTATGTCCACCTTGGTGATACCTTCTCATAAATTTATTTAGGGATATATCTATTAAACTCAATAGGTAATCTCTTAAATTTAATCATCATCTAGATGATAGCCTCTTCAATTTTCTCCTAATCCTCAGTAGACATATATACATATCGACTCATCTTAGGGTGAGTAAGAGTACCTATTTCATTTATATTATTGGCTAAATCATCAACTGACTGAATCTTATTTACAATAACTTTAAACTTACTTTGATCATCTTCTTCTTCATCTTTGTCTATATCATCTTTTTCTCTTATCAGTCTTCTCCTCTTCTTAGGTTTCTCGGTGGTGACTTTTACACCTCTTTTCTTCTTTTGATAAGTCTTTGTGCGAGTAGGCCTTGTGATTTTTTCTATTTCTTTCTTCAGGGGTGGAGATGTGGTTGTAGAGGATCTTGTCCTCGCTCATGTAGGTGTCTCTGCTTGTTTCCTCTTCCATGTGGCCTTTACCGGTGCAACTTCAATTTCTTTATCTGAATCAGTTTCCTCCTCATGTTCACTATTTCTAATTAAAATTTGTTCCTCGGTTGCTTCTTCAACCAACTTATCTATTGATTCTTCTTCTTCATCATCATCTCCGAATTGTTTTACCAATGTTTTCATCATCTTTTTAGATTTTATGTTTATCTTCACTCTGACTAGATCCATTTTTATTCTTAACTTAGCTTCCTCATAGGTTCCAAACCTAGTAGCTTTTGGATCTTTGGGCTCGGCAAATAGTACCTTAATTGACCTAGAATCTCATTCAATATCCAATTCATATCCCATTAGAGGTAACCAAGCAGTTCTTGGCTCAACTGCCTTGATCATGGTGGTGTCGGTATCCACCAAGAAATATATTTTTTTCCTTGTATTTCTCAACTAATTGACCTGTAATCCTACTTCTTTTGTGCATTTTATCCTTAAACTTTCCAAAATAGTCATCCATGACAGTTATAAATTTCTGACCTAGATTTTGGATAAACTCACTTATTTGTATGATAACTGGTTGGTCGACATCCCAATCAACATTACCGATAGATGGGAAGTAGTTTTGCAAGTAGAAAAATATACAGACCAGTAATGAACCAAACTTACATGTATTTTTCTTTGCTACCCGAATGGTTCTCATGTTCTCTTCTAGTTGTCTAAATAGTAGCTCGGTGAGGTCTAACTATATACCTTCCTTAACAATTGTATATGCAATATCTACTACTCCACATGGTATGTTTTTGGGCCTGCTAGATTGAAAAATCTTGTAGCCAATGACATAGGCTCCAAACCTTGTTTCCAGATCAATGACAGTATTTAATCCCATTCCTCTATCATTCCATTTAGCTCCTATGAGCTTCTTGGTTTTGGCCCTCAATGGATTCCTAATTGCCTTCACCTTTTCATTAGCAGGTTAACCGGTGACCACATGAATGATATCCTTAGATAATTTTACCGGCTCATCCAACCACATTTTTCCTTCATGTACACAGCTAAGTACAACCCTAATCCATTCAAATTTGAGCTCTCTCAGGAAATATAGGGCATTAACCAGTCCTTTGACTTCCAGGTGTTTGTGCTCATCCTTGAGCTTTCCATTCTCACTTAGCTCCTAGTAAGTTGATTGTAGTCCAAAGTCTCTGATTTCACTTATTTTATAGTGGATATAAGCACGTATATCCTGAACAAGTAAAACCCTAGGCAGTAAGCTAGAAAATGTGACTACTTGATCAATTTGTGAAGCAATCTCGAGGTGCAACTTATATTTAATTTCCTCATAAGTTGTAGACTTGATCAATGTGACCTTCTCGTCACTCTCAGACTTAGATTTCGCAGTCTTGGATGAAGATGCCATCATTATTTCAAATTTGGGGCTTTCACAAAATCTTAGTAAAATAACTTAGTAGCTGATAACTTACTTGGAATGATGATAAAATTTCTCAGGATATTCTTAAATCATTGTTGAATGCTCAAGAAAATCTTTCTCAAATTCACTCAAATCACTTTGGTTCTACTCATGATTGATGTGTGTCGAAATGACTTGCATCAACATGTATTTATACCTAAAAAATCTTTTCCTACTCAAACTTTTGCATTAAATTCTTTACCTACCACAACTTGATAAGCATAGTGATGATCGGTTATCACTTTTAAAACTTCCTCTCTGCTAACATTAGATATTGCTCAATTGATACTTCAACTTGGTTAACCTTGCCAATTTACCGACTGACAAACTTTTACTCAGTCATACTTTTACCACCTATACACATTTAAAGCTCAAAACATACAATACCATAGTGCATATTATTTCATGTTGATTTGGTGTTCATTCAATGGATACAAGGAACTATAACCAATTAAAATTTATTTCCATACATACCTCAATTGCTTTGATGGAGGTGGTGAAATCACCTAATCCAAAAGATGAGTTGTCACCGACTATAGTGCTTGATCCAGCATTGTCATTTGATGCTTTTCTCCACATTTGATTTCTTATCCTCATGATTTCTTCAATTTTGTTTCCATTAGCATTTACCTCTGGTGTTCATTCTCTGCAATCTTTTCTTACATGACCAACCTTGTGACAGTGAAAACATGTCATTGTAGAACTTGTCCAATTCCGAGATCTTCCTCTCTAGTTCTTCCTCATACAATTTTCTGCAATATGCCCATACCTGCCACATGTTGTGTAATTAACCCAAGTGTTGTAATCCCAAGTATATGGATTACCTTTCCTTCTCGGTTGATATGCCTTGTTCTATTCTTTCAGTTTCCAAACTTGCTTCATATTCGTCCCACATTCTTGTGATATTTGTCCATGCATGTTGCAAGTGTGATAGTGCTTTTCCATGTAGTGTTTCTTAGGTGACCTATTCAACTTTGTTCTACACTCATGTGCTTGATGTCCATACTTATTACAGTT
The DNA here is from genome assembly GCA_027943335.1 of Chamaecyparis obtusa. Lineage (NCBI taxonomy): Eukaryota > Viridiplantae > Streptophyta > Pinopsida > Cupressales > Cupressaceae > Chamaecyparis > Chamaecyparis obtusa. Next base: position 84,864 of record BSBK01013357.1, read on the forward strand.
ATAAAAGTAACCATTAAATTTAGGAGTAGTTTTAGGAATACATTTTTCTTTGCTTCTGCAAACATTTGATGTGTGACCTGGTTTTCCACAATGATAGCATGAGAGATTCTTTGGCCTTGGATTAGCATAGGCACTCTTCTACTCAACTTGTCTTGATGACTCTCCCTGCTTGGTATAGCCTAAACTAGTAGTGATGTCAAGTATTTTCTGACTGATTAGGAATTCATCCATATTTTTTGTGCTTTCTTCAGCTTTCTTGATCATATCATTATGTTTCTATTTAATATTTACTTCATTCTTCATTTTTTTCATTTTCCTCTCTTAATTCACTGATGTCTTCCAATTTCCTAGTAAGCTCATTGTTTACTCAGTTGACTTCCTAACTCATGACAACCATCTGATTGGAGATTTCAAAGTGATTCTCAATGAGTCTCAAATTCCTTTTCTTCCAGCTTTTCAGTCATTTTCCTCCTATCTTCAATGGTTAAATTTATTTCTTCTTCAACTTGTCTTGCATTGTTCATGACATCAATCATTCTAACCATTTGTATCTCTTGATCAATCTGCAGTGCTTTCACTTGTTTAGTAAGATGTTAATTTTTTTTCAGATAGATCTGATATAGTTCCTTTAGATGCATCAAATATACTACCAGATCCAGATCCAAATGCCTCAAATGGATCATCTATCTCTTCTCCATGATAATCAGCATCATTGTACCAAAATGTCATATCCTTCCTTTTAACCAGTAACTCTTTAAGTTTTACTTTCCCTTCCTTGAAATTTTCAATATAGATTTGCAATTGCAATTTTTTATTCTCAATAATCTTATTGAGCTTATATATTTCCATCCTTAAGATCTTTTCTCTTCACTGATTAAACTTCCAAAACAAGAGAAATATATCTAATACCAATTGTTGGGATTATGGAAAGATGTGTACTGATAGGGGAGGGGTGAATTAGTACCCTTAAAACTTTTCAAATTGAATCTTTGTAAACTTGTATATCATTAACTGACTATATCAATTGCATTTAACGTACATCCAAAACATAACAAAAATGTAAATGCATGCAATCAAGTCAATAAACCATTCATGAAACTTTATACACATAACTCAAGTATTTTGGTATTGTAGAAACCCTTGTTAGAAGGTAAAAATTGTGGTGGGGATGACACCCACAAAGCCTCACTACTGCAGTAACAAAGTTTATCAGTGAAGGCTACAAAGCTTTTGGTCACTTCTAGTGATCTTACCTTGTTAGGAGTAACAATGAGATCAACTAGATCTATCTAGTTAAAGGATTTTGGCAACATACTACATGTGTGCACTTGGTTAAGAGATTTATAAAAGAACTGTTAAGTTCACTCTATTAAGAGATTTTAAAATATGCTATAATGGTTAAAGAGTAATAGTAGAATTAATCTGTAAATATCAACTCAACATGCTTGATTCAGATCTGTAAAGTACTTATCTGTTATCACCTTGATGTGATTGATATATTTAATGAATATTGTTCGGTAGCCTTCTGTTCCTGATAAACTGAATGTTCCTCCAATGCTTTGTCAATCAAAACCCTGTCTGATCTTCAGATGTCTTCCACTGTGGTGGCTACTACATGTGTGATACATGTCAAAATGACATCCTTAAAAATTTATATCAAACTGATCTTGACCTAATTAGGGTTTAACCTTTATCTTAGAAAACTTAAAATCTACGGTAGAAATGAATAACCTAAATCAACATTACATAGGAATGATCATCAACAATTTAATAATTACATCCATATTAAATTTTGTCTCGATCTTGGTAAACCATTTTCTTAATCAGTGTAAACTATTTGCCTTGTTGTTTGTTCCATTCCAAACTGTTATGTCATTTCCTATTTCACTTAGTGTATACTGCATTCATCACTCGGTAATTAACTGGTGCTCGGTTCATATGAATGCTTGGTGACTACTATGCTCGGTACTCAGTAATCATCTGGCTCAATAAGAGTGCTCTATCAAAGTTATATTCGGTTAACTGAATGATATGCCTTGTGTTCTACTCGATGTATAGGCTCTGTGTATTGGTTGGCTGTCCTGTCTTGTCTCCTTTACCGACTATATGATTGAATGATGCTAATGAAAATCATTAATGCTCTTTAGGAGTAATAGTAGCATCTAGGCTACTAAGAACAATCCAAATATTTCATCAACTCCAAGAGCTAACCAAGACATAAACAAAGACAGAGCACTATAAATACCCAAGCCCGAGCATAATTTTACTCTTTTGGGAGAACCACTTCAGGCAGCATTGAAGACCTTATTGGAAAACAAAATCATCGCATTTCTAGACTCAAAACCATGGGAACCGATAGTCAATCCTAGGTGGTGGAATGAAAACCATTTTTGCAAATATCACATAAACAAGGGACACTTAAACAATGAATGCATAAAGATGAAACATGTGATACAAGACCTAATTGATAAGGAGACTATAACTATTTATGGACATCATTCGAATAGCAATAAAATTCCTTCAAACAACTTCTTCCATCTTACGAACAAGTAGAATCCTCAAAGAAAAAAGGAGCCAAAGTGAACTATACCTACACTCATAGAAACAATGTGATCCATATGCTCAAACCTTGTGATCAGTTTATCAATGTGATCATTATAAAGGAAAAGAAAGAGTTTGAATCCACAAATGTTGTAAGTGGAAATCAGTTCAAGGTTACCCTCAAAGGGGTGGCCTTAACATCAAAATAACATGTTACATCAACAAAAAAATAGTCACCATCCAAACAATTGGTCTCATCAAATCCAACAGTGAATTGAAACTTGGTCAATCAGTTACAACTTACCCCCACTCAAATTTCTATTCTAAAGTTTCTCAAGATCTCGCCATCACACACATAGATCCTTGAAACTGGCCTCTTGGAGGCAACTATGCTAAAAGATCTAGATGTCAATTGATTCCAAACAATGGTAGGTCACCTAACCTCATGTCACTACCTATATTTCTTAGAGGAAGATGATAAGTCACTAAATCACCCTGATAATTAGCCTTTGCACATAGACGTCTTGATCCATACACATAGATTCAAATGTGTCTTGATAGATGGAGGCACTGATTTGAACATCTGTACATTCAATCTATTCAAAGAATTTGGCTTCTCATATCATGCTATTGACCCACATAGGAAGATAACAATAAAGGCATGTGACAAAGAAGAGAGATCATCCAAAGGATTGGTTATATTGACCATCAAATTAGGACCCATTGAAAGGGATGTAATCTATCAAGTATTGGACTTATCTTTATCTTACAACATCTTATTGGGAAGGCCTTGGATCCATGACATGTAGGTTGTCTTGTGAGCATACCATCAGCGTGTGAAGTTCCTACATAATAGAGTGGAAGTCACTATTCTAGTAGATGCTAGTTACTCCTATAGCAATTTGAAATAAGTTGGTACAACATGGTTCCCCATAACAAAGAAGCCTTCAATGGTCAATAATTTGAAATCTCTAAAGTAGCTATCATGAGATATTTTGAGAAGAAACTAAAAATCAAAGACACGGGTATGGAAGAGTACAAATTGGGTTCATTGCCATCTATGGATAGTCTTCCTACATCCCCTAGGTCTTATGGAAAACCCTCATCATCTTTCAAGTGTTCTAGTACTAAAGCGTTAAAAATTCATGAAGGAACGGGTATGGTAAAGGCTAGTGTCTCTCTTGCTGAAGAAAATGAAGACAAAGCTATCCTTGCATGGCTATATAGAGGAGAAGAACATGATCAAAAAGTCAAACATGTTGAAATATTCCTATAGAAATATGGGAAAGGATACTAGATCATGTAGCAAATGGCATATGAAGGAAAAGGACCCTTGGGGAAAAATAAAGGACTAAAAGATCCCATACAAAACGGGGTTAGGATAACATGAGAAAAAAATAATCCTTCATCTAGGGATGGTCCTATATTTGATCAAGAAGGGGATTTTGATGATGAATATGGGGAGGAAGCAAATATTGAAAACTTATCTTTTGAAATATTGTTACACATTCAAATTGCAAAACCTCATTATCAAGTAGAGATATACATCCCACATAGGCTAAGAAATCTCTCTAATCCTGATACGTCAGTATTACATCAATCATCACCACCGATAGAGGAACAACAAAGTCAAGAAGAAAACCAACCAAGGGGGAAAACCTTGGTAACTCAACAAGAGCACATTCAAGAGCCTGATCATCAACAAGAAGAGAATAAGTTAGAGGAAAACAAACTGAGCCAAGGACTAGAAAAGGAATAAGAAGAAAGACACCCTAAGTGGGGGTAATTGGTCACCATAACTCATATACTTGATCTACCTCACTTTATTGATCCAAGTGAAACATCCATATCAGCACTAGGAAATGGGATATCAAGGCCTATGTAAGAGAGTGAAGGCCAACAAGAAGATGGGAAATTTTTTGATAAAGATGAAGAAGTTCCCATGACTCTAGCTCAACACATGGGTAGATCTGATGACAATCAAACTGACTCACATGAGTATGAATTTTTACAAGAACCTAAAATAAACCTAGGAGAAAGAAAACCAAACTAGGGATAAGAAGTAAACCCTATCCAGGTCTTAAACATGCCTCATTTTGTTACAAAGAGTTCAAATGAATATGAGTGGGACTCCTTTTTTGATGCTACAGTAGATATGGAATTTTATGTCATCATAAATATGCACCTCAATTTGAACAAGGAGAAGGCTCAGATGCCAAACAAACAACAACCCTTCCATAGAACATCAATTGGAACTTTGGAGAGGATGATGAGTATCTCAATGTTATGACTAGATCAGTGCCTAGATTTGTTGATATAGTATTTCCAAGCATGATCAATGAGAGACCATTCGAATGAGCTCCACAAATACCTTTGTGGACTTCTTGTAGTGCACATTCATATTCTTCACATCCTAGACACCTAGGGAGAGTACCGTCTAGACCTTGCCTATATAAGTCATTACCAATGATCAAGTAACATGATGCATTTCTTATGAGGTTTTTTATTTTCATTCTTAGATAGGTCATTAGGGATTATTTGGTCTCATAAGTAGAAGTATATCTAGTTGTATCTAGAGGAATCGTGGCCTATAATTGAACACACTATTTGGGAGTCTAGGGAATCATATTCTAGAAAGGGGAGCTCTTCCACCAAGAATTCATAGTGGAATTAATGTTCTTCTAGCTGTAACATTGAGGTTAGTGTAGCCATAGTGTCGGCTTCCTTATTCTCTTCTCTAAGAATATGTTGGAAGGTGACAAAAAAAAAATATTTTTTCAAGTCATCGACCATTCTCTTGTATTGCATAAGATTTCATCTTTTATTTGGTAATGGTCATTGATTTGGTTGATGATTAACTGAGAATCTCCAAAAAAGTGAAATTCCACAATTTTCCACTCAATGGATAGCTTCAATCCGTTCACTAAAGCTTCGTACTTAGAAATATTGTTGGTGCAAGGAAAAATCATTTTGTAAGTTTTAGGAATCTTGTATCCTTGGGGAGTTATAATAAAAATTACACCAGCACCAGACCCTTGTCATGTGAATAATCCATCAAAGAACATCTTCCATGGATGTTCAGTCAAATGTAGAATAACTTCATTAGGAAACTCACTTGTCAGTGGTTTGGTATCTTGAAGTGGAGAATCCGCTAGGTGATCAACAATGATTTGACCCTTGATGGATTTCTTGTCCACATACTCAATATCAAATTCTCTTAGTATCATTACCCATTTTGTGACCCTATCTGTCGGGGTTTCTTTGTTTAACAAATACTTCAATGGATCGATCTTTACAATTAGCTTGATTGAATGAGACAAAATGCAATGTTTGAACTTTTGTGAAGTGAATATAACTAATAAGAAAGGTTTCTTGATGATTGTGCAATTGAGTTCAAAGGAAACTATTGTTCTACTGATTTAGTATATTTCTCTTTCATTTCCTATTTCATCATGTTTTGCTAGTGGAGCTCCAAGCGATGTTGTTGTAGTTGATGTGTATAGTAGAAGAGGTTTCTCTAGTATAGGTTCCATTAGGATGAGTGGATTCACCAAGTATTCTTTGACTTTTTGGAATTTCTATTCACACCCTTCATCCCATTTGAATGTTGCACCTTTATGCAATGTTTTTGTAAAGGGTTGAGCCTTACTTGCTAGTTGTGAGATAAATCTTTTGATTGATAGTAGAATCCCCTGTAAGGTTCTCATCTGGCTAATATTCTTTGGTGGTTGCATCTCCATTATCGCCTTCACCTTTTCTAGATCAACTTCAATGCCTTTTGTTGATATGATGTATCCAAGGAGTTTACCTGATGTTACACCGAAGGTACATTTATTCAGGTTTAATCTTAGCTTGAAATGCTTCATTCTAGTGAAGATATTTTCTAAGTCAGCCAAGTGTGTTGTTCTTTTTATTAATTTATCCAATGTATCATCAACATAATCTTTCATGTTCTTGTGCATCATGTCATGAAATATAGTTTTCATTTCTCTTTAATATGTCACACCCACATTTTTAAGACCAAAAGACATGACGTTCCAACAGAATGTGCCCCAAGCACAAGTAAAGTTTATTTTCTCTTGATCCTTAGGCGCTATCTTTATCTAGTTGTAATTTGAGAATCCATCCATTAAGGAATACATTTCATATCTAGTTGTGAGATCTACAATCATGTCAATATTAGGGAGTGGGAAATCATCTTTTAGACAAGCTCTATTTAGATCTCTGAATTCTATACCTATCTTGATTGATTTTTTTGGTTTAGAAACAGGTCCAATATTTGAGATCCATTCAGCATAGTCAATAGCCCTTATGAAACCTGCTTTTAGCAACTTTTCTAATTTAGCTTTTACCAATATTGCTACATGTGGATGGATTTTCCTAAGTTTTTTCTTAACTGGTTCTACCCATGGAGCGATGGATAAATGATGCATTATTAAATCCGAGTCAAGTTCGAGCATATCTGAATAAGACCAACCAAAGTTAATTTTTCTATCCATGAAAAACTGTGTGAATTGTTGCTTCTCTTCCCCAATCAATGATTGGGCTAAGTGTATTAGATGAGGTGATTCTGTTGTTCCCAAGTTGACAAGTTGTGTAGGCTCTATGATTACTAAAGATCTTTCATAAAAGTGTTTAGGTAGTTTATCAAGTTTCCCATCCTCCGACACCTCTGGGAGGTTTGGATACATCATTTATTTTTACTATTTTGGGTTTTGACACTACCACAATGTGGTTTTCACCACCAAACCTCTTTTTCTTTTTATTCTTCTTTTTAAGACTGAGAAACTTGATATCCCCCTATGTCATGTTCACGCTTGTTGCACTGGTGGAAGAGGTAAGGGGTTCAATAGAGTTTAGGTAGCATGCTAAGGTATAGTCATTTGGGTAGGAAATTATAAGGTTCACGGGTTCATTTTGATTCCACTCAATGTGTTCAAGGTGTTTTAGGGACAAGGATTCAACTGGTTTTATGGATAGCACCGCATTATCATGATCAAAACTTTCATCCGGTAAGATGAGATCTATTATGTTACTCTCTGAAGAACTGTCTAGACCATGAAGCATACTAACATAAAACTATTTGTTGCTTTGACATCAAGTGTTCTTTGAATTCACACTCTTCTCACACATCGATTCAAAGATGGGCAAATGTAATCAACTAAAACCGGTCTAGTGAACCAAGGACCCCTAATCTAGATTAATTGGCCTAAAAATTCTAAATCAAAGGCATCAAAATATTTGACCTAATTGTGTAAGTAATTCGATCAAATAACTTACATAATTAAATCAATCTTTTAATCAATCATCAATTTAATCCTAGCATCAAGGCTATTAATCTGATAAATTTAATTAAAAGTCCTAACACTTTTTAATTAGGTGAACCCATTCAACATGTGTGTGCACCAAAATGCAAATTAAAATGAGTTAAATAGGGAAAATGTTATTTTTGTCTCATCCACCCCTAAACAAACACAATTTTGACCAATCAATGACTTCTCACGTGGATTAAGCTCACATGGATTGAGGGAGAAAGAATCTGAACTTCCCTCAATGATCAAATCTTAACCATTCATTCCCATGAGATTCCTATAAAAGAAGCCTCTCCTAAGCTCATTTCATATCCTCAATTTGCATGGTAGAGTTATAATGCTAAAATCATTCTAGGTTCTAATATGCATTGTTCTTAGTTTGATTTATATTAGTTTACATTCATCATAATGTTTCTAGTTTAATCTTGCATTTAGCTTCATTTCTAGCTTAGAATCTCAATTCTTAGCTTAGTATTTGCATGGTTAATCAAGATCTTGGAGCAAAGAATGCAATCATTGCATCATGTGCTTACTTGAATATTTTGTTTTAGGGAAATTGAGTCACTAATCTACATGCTTATGATCTGAGAGCAATTTCATAGATTATACTCATCCTAAATAGGAAGTAATAAGCTGACTTCAAATGGATTTTCGTTCATGTTTTGAATATGGTTTCATGCTACTAACCCCTTTGATATAATGATTTATTGAGTGTTGGTGTTGTAGGTTCAAGACCACTTTTCCCCCATACAATTCACACACTCATTTTTCTCCTAACGCTTTTGTGCACCTACACCATCATCAAATTATCAAATACTATCATTATCAAGACACATCTTTATACTATCATGATGATAATTAACTTATGCTACAAAATTTGAGAGCAAATCTATATCAAGCATTCAAGAAAATATCAAGTAATAATGGAGTCTCCTAAGGTCTTTGTGTTGGTATTATTATTTTGTATTTGATTTGAACATAAATCTCAAATTCCATTTCATGATTATGTGGATTGTGACTTTTAATCCCGTATTGCATTCGTTTCCTTATTGTGACTCACATTTTCATAGCTTTCAAAATAGGTAATTAGTCTTCTGATAGTTGGTCTACTTGCCCCAAGAATGGCCTCTATATCAATTTTCATTACCTCTTAAGGCCTTTTCCACCTTCGCCTATTCTTTCCCCAACCATCAAACCAAATGGCATAATTTAATTACTCATGAAATAAAAAACATCAAAATCATATGCAACACCTTAAATAACCCCTCGCGATATCAAACATATTTGAGCTTAAAGAGATAATGAATGCCAATACAAGTTGCATTCTCACCTATGTTATTAACAATAATCGAAGTGCAACAAAATCCCATCACGATATTCTCCCTTGCCAAAACATCATATATAACATTGATGTCCTAATAAATGACTTTGTCCTACACTCTCTACCACCACTCACTTATACTACCCACGTGGATTCTTGATATCACAATTTTTATTCTAGACAAAAAATTGTTATAAGATGTAAAAATATCTATTATTAATTATTATTAAAGTATTACGATAAAAAAATTAAATAAAAAGTTCAAAATTTAAAAATAATATGATTTAATAATTATAATAGTAAGAAGCAAAACACATCCTTACGTTAAAATAGAACATTTTAATGTGTTTATCAAAGCTTTTAGAGTTAAGCAAATCAAATCAATGTGAGCAAAGAAATTACTTTAAGCGAAAGATTGTTAAGAATTCAAACACATCATTAATAGATGCTTTTATGTTAAATCTAGATCAATTTTCAAATATATTTCTATACATTTTTTTTTGGTTAATAGATGCTTTTACGTTAAAATCTATATCAATTTTCAATTTGATTTGACAACATAAATCCAAGTTGATATTTCTTCAACTAAGAGCTAAAGGCTAATGAGTATCTATTTCGTCAAGATTTATTAGGACATGATCCCAACAACATCTCTTACGATGGGCAAGGATTGCCTTCAACAAGACTTGAACATTGGTGAACTATTCATGACCATTCAACTTCAAGATTCCTTAGGAAATGATCCCAACCTCATCCCGTATGATGGGAAAGGCTTGCCTTTAATAAGACTTGATCCTTAATTAAAAAAAATAGAGTGCTTTATGTAAAATCTAGATTAGTTTAATTCAAGAGCATGTATTGAAGTTGATGCTTCTTCAACTAAGAGAAAAAGACTCGTGGGTATCTATTTCGTCAAGATTCTTCAACACATGATCCCAACCTCATCTCTTATGATGGGTAGGCCTTACCTTCAACAAGATTTGATTCTTGGTAAACTCATTCACAACCATTCAACTTCACTAACCAACTAAAAACTCTCTAACTACCTAAACACATTTTACATGACACTTCATTATTTTTTTATCTTCATTCAACCAACTCCTCTACTCGATAAGACCATCTAACAACTTAGCTGTTCATTAATACACTAGACAAGTTCGTAAGCCAAGAGAGAGAGCAAGGCTTAAAGTAGTTGAGAAGAATATGTGATGATGCAAAAGTGTTAATTGCTTATGTAAGCATGAGCATGGGAATGTGTTGGAGTTGCTAACATCAAAGATGGTGGCGTAGGGCCCATAAAACAGTATTTTAAAAGTGAGAGGTTATTATCACTTAGTTGCACAACTAGTGCTCTACCGAGATGTGTAAGTTAGTAGAGCAAGGTGAGGGTGCGTGCTCTGTAAGAGTGAGTGTGCGTGTAGTGTGTGGATTCCCAAACCATTATCACATGTGCACGTAGTTTGTTTTCCTTTATCTCCTCCCCAAGTAATGAAAAACTCTTTCCTACTTGTTTGCCACGTCCATGGACTAACAACACTTTCACAAGAAACAAGTGTGTCTACTTGCTACTTTGTTGTGCACTTGCATTATTTATTCATTAATGGAGCAAAAATGGGTTAGATTATCTATTTCTAGTTCTAACAAACTGTCTTTGGCATTATCAAGTTGTTAGATCACCCTTCCCTTTGGAACTATCTGTAAGGAGGGAACATTAATCATTGTGGCTTGCATTAGAATATAAGCCTTGCCTTTTAGTGTGTCTCAACTTTTAATATGTCATATTTCATGCCAGCAAGAAAGAGAGCAATGTAATTTAAGTTTCTTGCTTTGCTTTTATGGATGCAAACTATATGGTCATGCTATTCATACATGTCCAAGGTACTACTGAGTTGGTGTGACTATGAAGTCCACCTAACCTCATTTTCATGGAGATACTCTATATACTCTTTCTTTATAATAAATCACTGGCACAATCACATGCAATCCAGGTAGAGCAACTCCACCAAAAATGGCATCACATTGTTTTTTATAGGCTTTAAAAAAGGTTTTTTGCCCAAGTCAAGAATCATCAAAGCAAGCAAAGTAATGGGCATATTCGTTTGTCTCAATGTCCCCTAATAATAGCAAATTCAATCCAATCCTGATAGAGCTGACCTTGTTATGGGTTTTTCTGATCTGTTATCCTTGAGCCTTGGCTTCTTCTTTACTGTTCTGTTGCATTCTAGTGATAAATGATTATTAAATTCAGGAGAAGTGAGTTTTGATGATCCAACTCAGGTTCCTGAACAGAGGAATTACTGTACCACCACTGTGCAGTTGTACTAATTTATGACACTTGAATCCAATACCCAATCCCCAATCCAAATACTGTGCTGTACAGCAAGGACTGATTGGCACTAAAAACAATACCCAATCCAAATACTCAACTGTACAGCAAGGATTGCTTGATACTTGATACTAATGCCCAATTCAAATACTTAACTGTACAGCAAGGACAGCTTGCACAATACAACAATGATAGGCAACAAGAAAAGAAAAAAGGTTATGCAAACCATCATTCATTTGAGATCTTGTAAGCATACAAAGATCTTACAATTCAGTGAAAGCATATTGAGGATAACTCCCTACCAAGAAAGGAATTCTTAACCAAGTCAAATTTTAGTGTCTTTTATATTAGGAAGAGTAATATGCGTTAACTAGTACAGTTCAAGAATCCCCAATTGAAATACTTAGCTGTAGGAAAAAGAATACTTGCCCCACACAACATCAATAGTATACTCCATGTAAAAGAAAAAGAAATACAAGCCCATCATGACCGTAGATCACGGAAGTACAGAAAGATAGTGTTGTGTGAACTCATATGGGTACAACTCAACCATATTTTACCAAGTCAATGTTTCGTGTCCTGTAGGTTGAGAAGTCCGTGCTGTCACTGGTTCAGTCTACGCCAATATATTGAAGAAAAGTAAAGGGATTACAACCAAGAAATGGTCAAAAACGCCACACAATTAAAATGTAGCACTTTTCTATCATAAAAAATCCAGAGGATAACAACTCCTAACCAAATAAGAAACAACCCATTAATGCTCAAAGTAATGGTGATTATACTAAAAGCATTATAAACAGTGTCTAAAATAGACTTGACTAGAATCCGTTGTAGTGCCAAAGTGAACCAAAAGATACTTACAGTTGGATCTGATTCTTTGTAAGAATAATATGAAACGACATTTCATTTAGTTTATCTCTTGAGTTGTTTCCAATTCAGGGAGGCATACGCCTAAGATTATGAACTTATTCTCAGAATTGTTTCCAATTCAAGGATTATCATTATACCCAGTAGGCATATGACTAAGATTATAAACTTATTCTCACTACCAGACTACTAACTTTCCTACACTGCCATGGATGCTGCCATGCCATGAAACCCCATATAAGATGGTATTTACATGTTGTAAAATAGCAGCCCCACATGTTTAAAGTTCAAACACAAAGTTGTTTCAAGCATTATGGGACCATCTTATTCTGTTGCAAATTATTAGATTGTAGTACTTAGTAGTTGTGAATGGAAGAGCTAAATCATGTGCAAAATACAGAGATAAACCCTTCTTCTGATTCACATCCAACTGCTGCATGACATGCGATTGTTGAAACTGCTAAATACAAGGAATTTTGTATAGACTGTTTTTTGGTTTTGCTGGTTGCTTTGATTTTTTTGTATGAAGGGAAATTTCACAATTGAGGAAGTTCACCCAATATAAATTGGCAGGGCACCTCTATTGGCAGCATTCATACAATCTCATGTATGCTGCACTGTGCAAAATGAATCCATCCGTTCAAATTTTAGCATGAAAATGCCAAACCCTAAGCTTAGAAACACTGCTAACTGTTTTACCTGTGATCCCACTGGCAGTAATCATCTTTAGATGATAAAAGAACAAGCTTCAAATCTTCCAAAAGCATTACTAAATTCAGAGGCAGCAACAAGCACAGTGATAGTGGTAGCAAGTTTTTGGTATGGTATTCATGTGGCACAAAAGAAATACCAGTCAAGTCACCCAATCAATTTACACCCAATAGGCCTAGTGCTAAGAAATATGTAGTTTGGAAGCAAATCGTGTAAACTTCTATGTAGGTAATAAGCTAATCAGATAGATTCCCATAAACAAGTTAAATTCATTAATGTCATATGAATTGCACTGATACACTTAATCAAATTTATTTTTAACTGATCAAATATCATCATTTATAAAGATAGACAAATCATTAGTCTTGCATTTGGTTCAGTTGCTTTAAGTATTTACACAAACTAGTTCACAGTTAATCTACAGTAACAAGTCTGTGTCATCTGAATTTCATTTATTGAGCAAATGGTCAAATTTAACCTGATGCATTAGTGTACTCTCTAGTATCAAATCAGAGACAGTAACTCATGAGAATCAAATTTTTGCTTCTGTAATGCTACAAATGATGGCAGAAATCCTATTCTGTGAAGGCACTAATTTTGAGAATAAATGGCAATTGATTCAAATATAACCAAGGCGGACTTGTCCACAGAAAAAACAAATGAAAAGAAATGAACCTGTGATTAAGTACACTAAGCACCATTAACAAGTCTCGAATGAGTTAAATAGAATCTGTGAATCTGAGCATTATAGAATTACATGTACATCAATTGAACAAAGAATTTATCAATTAACATAAAACTGTCTGCTCACAGTTGCAACCAAGGTTGTAACCTGCTTGAGACTTTCAAATCTTCTACCGCACCAAAGTCAATTTTCTTTCCGAACTTACTATCTGCTTCATCTTCAATAGACAACAGAGCTTGATTATTGTACAAGAATTGTCCTTGTTTTGGGTAGGTGTCCATCCACCAAGACTGAAAAAAGGGAGGGCTCATTTTGCTGCGAGTTTCAGCATTGGAAGGCTTGTGAGAATTTTTAACTTTCACACCTAAAACATTGAGTTGTCTAGCTTCAGAATCATCATCCACAGGGGCAGGTAAATTTAAGTCCAGCATCTCCGGCCTCATAGGTCTCTGCTGTTGCACAGGGGGCTCCTTGGTGCTCGACACAGTACTAATAGTATCTGAATTTCCTGCGCTACCCCAATGACATCTTTTATGACCACCCAAAGCCTGCCCTGAAGGAAAAGTCCTGTGACAAATTGAACATTCATGGATCCTGGCCTTTTTAGCAGAAGAAGGAATACCAGGGTGAAGTGTTGTTTCACCACTTTCCTCTCTTGCATCATCAAAGGCATGTTTGGTCTGTTCCTTGGCAGAGGGCTTTCGGAAATCGTTGGGCAACTGAGAGTCTGCTGATCTGCTAATCCGCTCCTCATCAGTAATCTCTTCTTCTAGGCTTTCATTCTCCTCCATCCCATCAATCCTTGAAAAACAACCTTTGACCTTCTTATGGCTAGCCCTGTGACCTCCTAGTGCCTGATATGAATGAAAAGTCTTATTGCATGTAGTGCACTCATACCTGGTTTTCTTATCATCAGAAGGATCCACATTAGCATCCACCATCTTAGTTTTAGGCCTCTTCTTGATACATTTAGGAAGCTCCAAACCATTGCTGATCTTGGGCACCTTGAGGTCAGTTGATCGAGGGAAACCAAGCTGCTGCTCACCACCATGGACTTGCAGCTTTTGGGTGGCGTTGTTTACACCACTGGCAAGCATTACAAGACAGAGTGCCATGTCCTCCTCTTCATTAGTATCTGAACTGAATTGCTCTTCATGATGTGACTGACTCAGTTCTTCATGATGTGACTGACTTTGGATCGCATACCTGGGCCTCCTGGATCTCTTTCCCTTCATCCACCTATCAAAGCTTCTTGAATTCTCATTTGGGTAGTTCTCAGAAGCAGGGTGCTGCTCAATCTCAGCCTCACTCTCACTCTCTGTAAACCCATCTTCTTCCTGGGATTGGGTACCCATCATAAAGGGGTATTCCTGATCCGAAAACCGCCAGCTGCGTTTGGGATTCCTCCGCAGAGTATACAATTGATCACCAACACCATCCAATTCCTCCTCTTCTCCATCTTCCTCCACTGACTTTAAAAGCATCCTCTTCTTCTCACCAGGTTCTGCCATGGCCACAGTGCCGTGGGCTCTCATATGACCACCCAAGGCTCTTCCAGATACAAATCTCTTGCTGCAAATTTTACAAAAGTAGCTCAAATTCTCAATTGGGTGCTCCTGCTCCTCCTGCTGCAGCAGATGCAGCACTTGTTCTTCCTCCTCTTGCTTCTTTCCCACCTCCAGGACCATCAATTTATCCACGTCTGTCATGCTGTGAACTCCACTTCTGCTCCACCTTCAATCCTAAGCAGTGTAGAAAACAAATCACTGACCCAATTACAACTCAAGCAATTTGGGATTGTGAGCAACTGGAGGCGGCTTTAAATCAAGGTGGGCATGTGGGCGTGACGGTTTAATTGCGTGCGAAGTGGGACAGCTGAAATTCAGTGGTCAAATTGGTGTGGGTAACTTGCAGATGAAATGGAAACGCAACGAAAGAAGCAAATGCAATTTGTAAAGAAAGGAAAAAGCATGGAGAGTGGAGTGTAGTGTGGAAGTCATCTTGTTCTACTGATGCTTCCCATTCTTCTTCCACCACGCGCTCTATGCCTTGACTTGCTCTCATTTATCCCGCTGCCATGAAAACCTCTCTGACTAGACCTGCTTTCGTGGCAACGGGTGACCCCAGCTTCTCTACTTCCCCTTCTCTATCTCCATCTCAGGTAATCTCTATTCTTTGTGGGTCTCGCTTAAACATCGTGCATGTTTCTTAACCATGATCCAACTCGCAAACCCAGCTAAAATTCAGGGCAGTCGGAACATTCTCCTCTAGAAAATTAGCACATTGGAAGAGCGTGCGCTTTTGGAAAAGGCATCTACCGTCGTATATATTTAATCTTTCCTTCTGTGCAAAGAAAGCTCCGTGCTTCTTTCCTTCAATTCTGGGATTATTATTATTTTAAGGTGGGTTATCTTTGGAGTGGAAGTCTCATATATTCGAGAAACCAGAAAAAAAACAAGTGCATGGTTCACAAGGTTCCACCCAAGGACAGGGTAAGATGGGGTTACTTCGAGGGAGGAGTAACTTAATTGGGTGGAATTAGTTGTAACGTGATTTTTTTAGGTTGGATCTGATTTTTGTTTGGAAGTATACATGAGGATTTCTATTATTTTTAATATAATATTAATTATATCATTGGACTTGAGTTTTTTGTTTTTTGAGAATTGTTTTTTATAATTTATAGATTTGTTTTTTAATAATTTATAGATTTAATTTGTGTTAATAAAAATCTGGTGAAGTCGTTGTTGATTTTCAACAAAATTTGTTTGAGTTAATTAGAAGTAAACAATTATCCATATTTCTATGCGAATTTCTGCTTAAATTTAAGTAACTGGAGTGTTCTCATACAAACTTTTAATCTCAGGAAAAAATAAATTAGATTTTTCTTCTACTTTAGTGGAGCAGCTATTGTTTAGGAATTGAAAATAAAGTTGAGGTCCAATGGCAGGTGCTTAAGCTCTATATTTTTAAGGCTAGAAAATAGGAGCCCCTACTTTTTAGATCTTAAAATTTGAGGAGGTGAAAATAGGATGGGGCTACAAATTGCCCCATGAGCTTAGGAGATTTTTCTATTACATGTCAGATTTTGGAGTGGAATTAATTATTTTAACACAGTTTTTTATTAGTACATAAATTTTAGAAAATAAAAGCTTCCTTAAATTTCAGGGCTAAACATTTAAGCTGAATTGAAGAATAAAATTCATGGGACTGCTAGCTTTAAAATATTCCTAAAAATCTTCAAGCAACTCCAACTCTATTTTTTAGGAAGCCCGCTCTCATGGGACCCCAGCCTAAGCTCTTGGAAAAAAGGGGAGCCTAGAAATAAGAAGGAATTGCTTATTGAAAAAAGTGACACATGTCTTCATCATTTTTTCCCATCTCTTTTTTATTTGCCTACAAAAAAAATTTTGCAACAAAAATGACTAAAAATGTTATTTGAAAATAATATTTAAGGCAATGCTTAAAATTAAGTAGCAAACATTGCCATCTAGGGGCCACCAGCTCCACAAATTGTACCACAAAAAGTTGAGCAGTTGCTACTAGCAAAAATAAACTAAGTAACAACATGGGGACATGCCCTTAGTGTATCTTTAAGGACTTAAGGTGATTGCTTTTAACTTTATATAGTGCACAACCACATTCCTAATGGGAGATGAATACAAGTATCAATATCAAATACCTATTGATGTTATCACGCTATTTCATTGATGTAGATTGTGCTAACAACTTGTGGTATGGTGTTAGATATAATTAAAGTCATGGATGAAATAAGTTAGCTTAATTCAATGATGCATGATCTTCTATTCACATTCATTTACATCCATACTCACAACTATTAGTGAAAAGTCCAAAACTTCAAGGTAACATGATTGTAAGGGGTAACATGATTGTAAGGGTTAAAGGAATTAGGTTGAAAAAGAATTGGCATTTAAAATTTTTATTTGTCTAGATGAAAATATGGTGTGAAGTGGATTGTTGATTCAATAAAACTTAAATCAAGGTCACTAGAAGTAATCGATCAACATATCCTTAGGGATCAAAGGAGATTGCTTTTAACTTTATATAGCATGCAAAATGTAGAGTGCACCAACAACAAGTGGCATGGTGTTAGATATAATTAAATATTTAGATAAAATAATTTAGCTTAATTCGATGACATGTGATCTTATAGTCACACTCATTTACACTCATACTCACAACTAACAGTGGAAAGTCTAGAATTTCAAGGTAACATGATCATAAGGGTTAAGAGAATCGGGTACAAAAAGAATTAACTTTTGACCAAGTAAACTTATGGAAAGTAGAAATTATTTGCATCTATCAAACTTTTCATAATTTAAACAAATATATTTGACACTAGCATAACTTAAATCAAATCTCAAACAAACAAATCCATCACCAACTAAATTTATTCAAGAGCCTTAATTTAGTAGACAAAAGGACTACTGACTCCCCTTCTTTCTTTTTAATTTCAATCATCCTACATTTTGAGTGCAAAAATCTATGAGGTAAATTAAAGCTTAAATATGTATAGTTGAGGCACTTGAAAGTATTTAGAGTTACATATAATTTACAATAGTGTAGAAAGTATGAAAGGTCTTTTAAGTCATGAATTAGTTAGAAATAAGATAAAAGAGGTTGGTCTAGAACCATGTATTAGCTCGTGTGATGTCCTAGGATGTTTTATAGTTTGGTCTAGTTTTGCAATTTATATTTTTGGTTATTGGAAAGGAAGCACAACACCATCTTTGCTTAAATTTTCAATCACAATGGGTTTCTCTAAGATGTCTTTTTGTTAGTAATCAAAAAAATGTATGGATCTCTTAGGATAGTAAAAGACAAAAACTAAAACTAAATAAAATGTAGAAGAAATGAAGAAAACTAATCAATCACATTATATTCCACAAGGGGGGTAATTAAGCAATCCAAAGGAAGAGAAAGAGGTTTGTGTTTAATTTTTTTATCCATGTTAGACTAACTGTGAATGTCCCCCTTCAAGATTCGTGACATGGTTTAACAACCTCATGTGTCTTCTATATGTCTAGTGGTTGTATCAAGCTTTAATGGATCAATCTTTTGGTGCAACGACAACTGCTAATTGTAACAAGTGGTATTAGAGCTTGGTCAAAGGTTTGAATCCCCTCAGGTGACACTGAGGGGGTGATTGTTGGACTAACCGTCAGTGTCCCCCTTCGAGATTCGTGACATGATCTAACAACCTTGTGTGTCTTCTATATGTCTAGTGGTTGTATCGGGCACTAACAAATTGATCTTTTGGTGCAATGACAACCACTAGTTGTTATAGACCAATCATCAAGATGGAGACATGAAGATGAGTATTATGAATGCTAAGCGCTAGATAGGGTACATTTTGAAGGATAGAGATCTAGTCCATAGTAGGACAACCAATAGTAGATTAAATAGAAGAGTGGCACTTAAATCTTGCTCAAGTATAACCATGTTATTTTTATGATTTTATCAAACTCAATACCTAGCCACTCCCAAGTAAAGGAGTCATTCATCTACAAGCTTGAATTTTTTCATGTCAATTTTATTATAAATAAATCCTTGTCTTGTGAGTACTCTTTCAATCCCTATGCATTTGAACTTTTCATGTTCTAAGATAATGTTCATTCCAATTGAAGTTAAGATAGTTCTCTAATGTAGAACTTAAATGAAGAGTATCTTCCAAAAGAAAATATTCTCTAAAAATGGATAAAGAAATTTATAACATCGTAAAGTTTTTCTAAAAAGTCTCAAGAATAATATAGAGTCTCCAAAAATTATAAAATATTTCAATTAAGAGAAATGTAGCATTCCAACATCTCAAAGATAAAAAGAAGCACTTCAAATGAGAGGTTAAGCATCAATATTTTCATGAATATTTATAATAAAGTATGTATTCATTGAAATATAAGAATGCATTAAGATGCATATTTTTAGAACTCCACTCTTTGGTTCAACCCAAGAATGTGAAAAGTAAGGGAAATCAAGAGTAGGAGTTGGATAAATATAATCTTCAAAATTATAAGGAAAAATTCTCACCAAGAAATAAGAATAAAAAAACATACTAAAAGTATATGTATCATCATGCAAGAAAGCAATGGTGGTTTGATTCATGTATTTACTATTGTATACTTTGAAAGAAAAACATTGTCAATGTACATGCATTAGACTACTTCATGAGCATCTATAAGTATGAGTGGCACTTGAAAAGAAACTAAAAGTAACAACTATGGTTTCACATGTTGCTACACATTAAGAGAACTAGTTAGCTACATTTATATGATCAGGTAGGAGCTAGGCCATTCATGAAAAAGAAATGGAGAAAAAGTGTTTAGTAGTAAGAGAATGCAAGTGACACTTATGGGTCAATGCTCAACAATGTGTTACACGTTTATATGTGTAAGGAAACTCAGGTACGGAAACAACTTCCTACACTAATCTCTTAAGGAAAGTATTGTGCAAATTCTTTTAAATCCTTACAATTTCATATTCGTTAACTACTTTAACAATGATATTGTAGCCATATACCATGCATACAGAAAATAGAGAATGACAAAAAGATTTACCCCGGGGAAACCTTTCGGTAAAAACCTCAGCACTCCAAAACCTGCACAATGTATTTATCAAAACTATTGCAGTTTACAATACACTTGCAATGCAAGTTCTTTCAAAAGATTTTCCAACTCTTGAAGACAAATCGCGACAGCATAAAAAATGTTCCAACAATACACTAACTTCTCCTATCTTCGTAACCCTAAAAAATGCTTATATTATGTGCTTCTCTTTTTAGGGCAACTTCCAAAGATAGTTGTATTAGGGTTTTACCATTCTCCAAGAAAATAGGAACCCGAAATTTTTTTTCAGGGCAATGCCCCGAATCCCATGATTGGGGAAGAGTGTACAGTACTCAACTTTATTAGTTTCCACATGTCTTCACCCGTCATTTAAACTTCCAGACATAGCTCTTACGTGTCATAAGAATCCATCATAACCGTTTCAACCATGATCTCCTTACACAATTCAAGATGCCGACACATCAAGTGGAGTGACACATCAACATGCCAACTAGACATGTACACTCACACTTAATTACATTATTTTCAAGAAATACATTTTACAAAACAAATAATAAGAATAGGAATTATCCAAGGTTGAGACACCTTATTCCTAACATTCTCCCACTTGTCGAACACCTTGTAAGAGCAACATGAACATAACAGGAACTAACCGCTATAGGCCAAAAGGCCCATAGACTCCAAACACCATTTGAACTTCTCAGTGCCCACTGGTTTTGTTAATGCATCTGCAATATTCTTCACAGTATCTACCTTCTCCAAATTTACCTTTCCATCTTCCACCATATCTCTCACAAAGTGAAACTGCACATCAATGTGCTTCATTCTGGCATGAAAAGTTGGATTCTTTGCAAGGCAAATAGCGCTTTGACTGTCACACCAAATAGTAATATGTTTTGCATCAACACCAACATCAGAACACAATCTCCTAAGCCAAATGGCTTCCTTACAAGCATGAGTAGCAGCCATGTACTCAGCTTTTGTAGTGGACAAAGCAACCACAGGTTGTCGCTTACTCATCCAACTGATAGCACCACCAAACATAGTGAACACATAAGCACTAGTGGATCTCCTGCTGTCAATATCACCTGCCCAATCCGAATCCACAAACCCACAAATACAAACTAAATGCGGAGATCCAGAAGAGTTACCATGGTAACATATGGAGTAATCTGATGTACCCCTCAAATATCTGAATACTCGCTTAACTGCATCCCAATGTACTTGTCTAGGGTTAGCCATAAATCAACTCAGGACTCCCACTGCTTGGGCAATGTCTGGTCTAGTACAGACCATAGCATACATAAGACTGCCAACTACACTAGCATAAGGTACTCTACTCATGTCCTCCACCTCACTAGGAGATTTTGGACAATCATCTATAGATAACTTTGTTCCCATAGAAACAGGAACACATAGTGGTCTACAATCTGCCATGCTGAACCTGTCCAACACAGACTTCACATACTTACTCTGACTCAACCAAAGTTTTCTGTTAGACCTATCTCTACTGATTTCCATACCCAAGATATACCTTGCTGCCCCAAGATCTTTCATCTCAAACTGTGCTGACAACTGAGATTTAAAATAAAAAATCATACCCTTACCCTTCCCAAACAGCAACATATCATCAACATATAATGCAACAATAAGAAGGCGATCATTTTCAACTCTGAAATAAACACAATGATATGATTTTGATCTTACAAATCCAATTGACAACACAAAGGCATCAAACTTAAGGTACCACATCCTAGGAGATTGCTTCAAACCATATAGAGATTTCTTTAATCTGCAAACTAAGGATTATTTACCTTTAACAATGTAGTGCTCAGGCTGTGACATATAAATCTCTTCCTCCAAATCACCATGAAGGAAAGTTGTCTTCACATCCATCTGTTCTATCTCTAAATCATATGATGTAGCAAGAGATAACATAAATCTAATGGATGTCAACTTTGCAAGAGGAGAGAATATTTCACCATAATCTATTCCCTCTACTTGTGAATACCCCTTTGCAACCAATCTAGCTTTGTACCTTTCAACATTGCCATCTGTACAGAATTTCTTCTTGAACACCCATTTACAACCAACAGATTTTCTCCCTTTAGGCAAAGGTACAAGGTCCCAAGTTTTGTTTTTCTCCAATGAAGCCATCTCATCATCCATAGCCTCAATCCAGGAACCTGCATCTTCCATGCCCAAAGCCTCTTTCATAGATCTAGGCTCATCAGTGTTAGTAATCAAAGCAAAAGCACAACTAGAATCTAACATAGAATAACCAAACCTTTTTGGTTGCTTTCTTTCTCTTGTGGATCTCCTCAAGGGTTGAGGTTGAGGTTGTTCTTCCTCTTCTTCCTCTTCTTTCGAACTATCAGAGATCTCCTCATCATTAGTCCCAACATGGTCTCTCTGTTCAATCTTCTTAGGGGTAGGAGGAAACTGAACAACATCTTTTTCCTTTTCTTTTTCAACTAGTTGTAGCACAATAGGAGAAGGTGTTAGCTCTCTGAAAATAACATTTCTACTATGCAACACCTTACTAGTCATAGGATTCCAAAGCTTGTATCCTTTCACACCAACACTGTATCCGATGAAAATACATTTGACAACTTTGTTTTCCAACTTAGATCTTTTCTCCTTTGGAACATGTGCATAAGCTTCACAACCAAAAACATGAAGATGTATAATTGAAGGCTTCTTACTAGACCACACCTCCATGGGTGTCTTACCAACAAGAGCTGATGTAGGAGATTTGTTAACCAGATAGCAAGCAGTGGCCACAGCTTCGGCCCAAAACCTTTGTTCTAAACTAGCTCCACTAAGCGTACTCCTAGCCTTCTCCATTAATGTCCTGTTCATTCTCTTTGCAACTCCATTTTTTTGCGAGGTATAAGGAGTTGTCTTATGCCTCTCGATACCTCATTCTTTACAGAACTGTTCAAACTCTGTGGAACAAAACTCACCACCATTATTAGTTCTCACACTCTTGATTCTTTTACCAGTCTGATTCTCCATGAGAGCCTTAAATTCCTTGAACTGACTGAAAATCTGTGTCTTACTTTTCAAGAAATATATCCAAGTCCTTCTACTGTAATCATCTATAAAAGATACAAAGTATGCAAAACTGGAGATAGAAGGAACTTTTACAGGACCAAAAACATCAGAATGAATAAGATCCAAAAGTCCAAAAGACTTGTGAGAACTGGAGTAGAACTGAACATGATTTTGCTTACCATAAACACAGTGTTCATAGAAATCAAACTCGAGATTACAATCAGTTAGCCCCTTGACAAGATTTTTAGTTTTCAAAATCCTAAGACCCTTCTCACCAATGTGGCCAAATTTTGTATGCCACAACATTGTCTTTTCTGTACGAAGCTTGCCTTCCAAAGTGTTTGCACCCTTAGGTACACTTACTGCACTGCCATCGGAACCCATTGCCACAGTCTTCTTTACTACTCGTTCAGATGGTGGGGATGAAGTGATAGCCGCTCTCTTCTTTGAAACAAAAGAACTATTACACTGAGCAATGCATGCATCAAGCTGAAACAAAGTACCTCTCCTAGTACCTCTAGCAAGTACCATAGAACCTCTCATCATCTTGCATCCATCTTTTGAAAAGACAACTTGCACACCTACATCATTCAACATACTTACAGATAATAGGTTTCGTGCCAAACCCAAAATGTGCATAACTTCGTTGATTCCCTTTACTCGTCCATCAGGAAATCTGATAGTGACCCTTCTGCGTCCAACTATCTTTAGGTGAGAATCATCACCCAAGTACACCTTTCCACCATCAAACTCTTCATATTTTGAGAACCAGTTTTGATGAGAGGTCATGTGAAAAGAAGCACCCGAGTCTACCAACCACACATCATCAGATGCATGGGTTGCCAAAGCTGCAATAAAAGCATCTCTATCTTCTTGAGATTTTTCGGAAGCTGAATCTGAGCCTTTCTTCTTCTTCTTCGGTTCTTTGCAGTCCCTCAGGAAGTGCCCAATTTTATCATAGTTCCAACATTTCACCTTGGACTTTCCAGGAGTCTTAGAACTCCCATGGGATTTGGATCTGCCCTTCTTAGACTTGTTGTCATTCTGCTTTCCTCTGTCGTTGGATCTCCCGCGAATAGCAAGGGCTTCCTTAGACGAATCCGAAGTCTTTCTTTGCATCTCCTCAAATAGTAGCAAAGACACCACATCATCCATACAGAATGTGACTATAGTACTTTTGAGAGCCATCATAAGATGGTCCCAAGAATCTGGCAAGGAACAAAGTAGGGTCATACAACGATCCTCCTCCTCGATCTTGGCACCGGATGATGCCAACTGTGCAATCAATAAATTGAATGCGTTGAGATGATCAGTTACGGATCCACCTTCCTCCATTCTTAAAGAATACAACTTCTTTCTCAGGAACAACTTATTCACCAGAGATTTGGCCTGATACATAGACCCAAGCTGTTTCCACAAAGAATTTACAGTAGTCTCATAAAGAACATTCAGAAGAACGACATCTGCTAGACAGAGTTTGATGAGACCCTTAGCCTTTCGATCCTTGATCTCCCAATCCGCTTGAGATATCAATGTAGGTTTCACATCAAGTGAAGCAGCCTCCCATAGATCGCGGTCTTCAAGCATGTCTTCCATCTTGAGTTTCCACAACTCGAAATTAGTGCCATTAAATTTCTCCACCTCCATTCTACTGTATGGAGAACTTGCCATTTCAATCTGCAAATAAGATTCAGAATGCTCTGCACAAAACTCCCACTCAACTTGAGATTGGCTCAAAAAACCCTACCCAACAACTAGGATCAAAAGTTGATCAAGCTCTGATACCACTTGTAAGGAAACTCAGGTGCGGAAACAGCTTCCCACACTAATCTCTTAAGGAAAGTATTGTGCAAATCCTTTTAAACCCTTACAATTTTAGATTCGTTAACTACTTTAACAATGATATTGCAGCCATATACCATGCATACAGAAAATAGAGAATGACACAAAGATTTACCTTGGGGAAACCTTTCGGTAAAAACCCCAGCACTCCAAAACCTACACAATATATTTATCAAAACTATTGCAGTTTACAATACACTTGCAATGCAAGTTCTTTCAGAAGATTTTCCAACTCTTGAAGACAAATCGTGGTAGCATAAAAAATGTTCCAACAATACACTAACTTCTCCTATCTTCGTTGTAATACCCCAAAAATGGGCTATAAGTTCATTAACCTCCTACATCGACAAATCGAATAAAATCGACATCGAAGTCCTAACCTAAGGCACATCTAAACATCATCGAATCATAATTGATTATCTTAAATTCTGCATCAGAGAATATTCCTAGTAATATTTCTAATTATCATAATTATCTTTAATTTAATGATTATTTGGCAATAAATCATATTTATCCTAAAATTTGATTAATTGAATATTTTCATATTTAATTAATTAGATTTAATATTTGCCACTTAATTGTGTAATTAAATTTAATTCTATCTATTATTAATTGTATTATTTAATTTTGACAATAAATCAAAATTCCTATCTTTAATTGATTAAATTCTTATTTAATTAATTAAAGCATGTTGTCATTATTTAATAATATAATTTTTTAATAGTTTGATAAAATAGTTAATTAACCCATAAATTAATTATTTTATTTCAAAAATCAGTTAAGTTGAGCATAAATCACTTTATTATTAAATTAATTCATAAATAAAATATGCACAATCATAAAAGCAGACAACTGTCAATTATCAATTAAAGCTAAACTCTATTTTGAGTTAAAACTTAGCTTTTGCATGTTTTTGTGAGTTAATTATCTTTTATTTAAAAATAACTCAAAAATCAACCTGAGTTATTTGAGTGATTTATGGCTTTTATCCATGCACCTCCAAAGCCCTGGATTTCTATAAAAACAAGGCTTTAGCTCATCTCTCAATCATCTCTCAAATTTGCATCCAAGCATCTCATATTTTGCACAATCACGCTGGAGAATTGGAGGCTAAGGAATCAACTTGCGAATTCAAAGCTTTGTGAGATCAATTTCAATTGCATAGTTTTTATATCATTGTTAGAATCTTCATTGTTAGATCATTTAGCATTCATTGCATATCAATTTTCAATAGCATTCATAGCATATCAATTTCATCTAGCATAGATTTCATATCAGATTAATCATTCTTATTGCATAGAAAAATACCAAAAATATAGATTAATTGCATTCATATTTCATATCTAGATCTTTTGCATTCAAATCTTTCATTTAGGTGTCGTCTAGGTCACTGATCTCGATTACAATCTGAGAACATCAATCTCACACCTATTAAAAGGCAGTAAATCGCTTGGTTAGATTAGATTTCAATTTTGCACGATTTTGATTATAGCTAACCTCTAATGTTTTACTGAGTGTTGTGTCTACAGATCAGGTACAATTTTCACACACACATTTCTAGCGCCCATCGTGGGGCAACCCACCTTTGCATGCTGGTTTTGATTTTTTTAGGGAGCTAAAACCTCAAAGTTTCAAAGATTTAATTTTATCTCCCAAACGGTTTGGATTTTTGGTCTAAAATTTTTTTTTTAGGTTGGAGACATATCAGGGAAGCTTCGAAAAAAAAATTTAGAATTTTTTGAATTATTTAGAATTTTTAATAATTTTTTTTTTATTTTTCATAAAAAATTAATATCTGACGCAAATCAGCATATTTTTCTAAAATTTTTACATTTTCGGAAAGCTCTTCAAATTCTACAAGGGGTCTATTATTTGTGTTTTAAATTTGGATACAATTTAATAGCTCAAATAGTCAATTTGCAAAAACTGGTCTATTTTGATAAAACGGGTCTCTAGGGCACAAATGAAGAGATTTTTCTAAAATTTTTACATTTTTGGAAAGCTCTCTATTTTTTAGTAGGGGTCTTTATTCTAAATTTCTATTTTTGTAGCCAAAATCATATCATAAAAATCAGATCTTGTTGACTAGGTCAAATGTAGTGCAAAAAAATTAAAATTTTATAATGGGTATGCACTTATTTTTCATATGATTCAATGCATGATATGAGTTGTCATTTGGATTAATTTATGGTTATTATTGCTCCTAAAAATTGATTTTTAGAGGTAACCCTATGGTTTTCATAAGTTGAATATATTTTGCATATCTTGTTTGCTTGTTTGCTTGTTGGAGAGTTCGTCACTTGCTTGCATGGAAAAGCTCAACAAAAATTGCTAAAAATTAGGTAGAATCTACTAAGCGCGTTGTGAGGATCATGAGGTATTCTCCTTGTTCTGAAAAAATTTTGATTTGGACTTAAAATAAATCTCTTATGTGTCAAGCTTGTGTGCATCTTTTCATGCTTTTGATCTATTTCTACACACTTGCATAATTTGATACTAGGTTGTGATCCCTTAAGGATTCATTAAGTAGTCTTAGAATACTTGTGATTGATCTTGATTGCTATCTTGGGTTATTGGACTCGCTAATCCGCCGGCCCCTCATTTTCGCCCCGTGGTTGCAATCTCAGCGCCATAAAGGGGAGGGGTCAATAGGACAGAAGCGTTAAGTGTTCCACTTGGCAACCCTTTTGTGCTTTTAGGAACTCACTTATTTTCTAAGTTGTGGACTCATTTTCAGCTTGTGTGAGGTGTTAAGTGTTCCACCTTGTGGACTCATCTCATATTTGCTTTAAGCGTTAAGTGTTCCTCTTTCTACTTTTTGGATGCTTTTGGTAGATTTTCTTTCGGGAATATATCTGTGCTCACATAGTAATTAGGCCCTATAAACACTATTCATGATTCTTGAGAGATTGGATTCCTAGCGAAATCTTTCTTGACGATGGAATCCTTGTAGGTAGGGAGGATACTTAGTGCATTTCACATTCAACTTGGTTAGTGCGTCTTCTCTTATTGATCGACACATTCTCTCTCCAGAGAGGTTGATAGATCACGTGGGGTTGATATCATGAGCTTTGGTGAATCAAAATTGGTTAGTGCGTCTTCTCTTATTGATTGATACATTCTCTCCTTAGAGAGGTTGATAGATCACGTGGAGTTGATATCACAGACCTTGGTGGAACAAAACTTTGTCTTAGCGTGTCAGATTAATCTGCTTGCTTTGTTTGGGTTAAAAGTGAAAAGGTGTCAAAAACCTTAGATCTGGAGCCAAGTCCCCTTGTGGTATAAATCTATGAGTCACCTTTAGAGAGGGTTAACCGTAGCGGACAATCCCTTCACAGGGCAAACTACATTGACGAAACCTCAAGCGGTAATAGCCATTTTCGCCATGGTAGTGATAGCCACTATATAAATGTCCTCGTGGAAGAAATCTCCACGGGTATGGTTCATTGTTGGGTTGTCAGATCTCCCTAGTAGCTCTTGAAGATTAAGTTCTCAGACTGTGTCAAAACCCTGGTGCGCCGAGATTGGAGTTCACCCCTTTGAATCATAAAAGTTGCAGAGTCAAACCATTACTAAAAACCCTAGAGAGGCCAATTTTTTTCATTCTCAGGTATATGTGTGTTATTGCAAAACTTTTCAGAACATACACAATTAGTACTCTCAGGGATTAGCACAATTTGGTCACTTGATTGTTCATGCGCAAGGTTGCTTTTTCCCTTGTTCATTGTTTTCAGACGTGCTTGGAATCACTTGCTTGCTGTTCTGCGTGTTTGTTTATCTACTTGGCTATTAAAAATGATCAAATCTGGTATAACCTTCAAAATCTGGACAGTACAATTTGCAAACAATCCAAAACTGAAGACCTTAAATTTTGCAAAAATTGACGTAAAATCTTTTCTGGAGTCAAAAGTCATTTCAAGAAGTCAAAAGTCGTACGAGTTTAACAACTGTCGTTTCATTGCTACCCAACTGTCGTACGAGTTTAGCAACTGTCATTTCATAGGCTACCCAGTGTCGTACGAGTCTGCAGAGTGTCGTTTGGAAAAATTTGAGAGAGTTGTCAGAAATTGTCAAATTGCAAGATATCCAATGTTTCCAGCCTAGTTCCAGAATCTGTCAAAAATATCATTGTGTCAGGAACAGAGCAGTAGCTATTGAGCATTCTACCATTTTCTGAGTTTGATCTTTTGAATCCGATCTAGTCTTCTGTTTGATCAATTTGAGTCCTTTTTATCTCGTGTCAAAACCTTGTCATAACTATCAATCTTCAATCAATCTTAAAAAATAGACTAAGTGTTGAGAACTCGTGTCCGCTATCTTTTGGGCGATCTATCCCATACATCCAGGGCACAGTTTCCTTCACCCACATCTCATCAGATCTTCAAAACTATCATAATCTTGACAAGGTTGCGTCATCCGATTTTCTCGAATCAAATTGTTCTTCAGTTGTCTTCATCCTTTTCTTCTGTTTCATTCAAAGTTAATGGTGGAGACTAGAGCTTCTTCACACAAGAAATCAGAAGAAACATCTCAGAACTTACTTTTGACCAATACCCCGGGTCCAACTCTTGAACAACTCATCAAGTCAGGTATCTACGAAGACGACGGTCTCGGTAACTTTCGATTGAAAACTGGTTACATACCTCGTTTATCAACTCATAGAGGTAACCAGAAAACTCCTCCTCAATCTATTCCAGGGAGCCGAAAAACTCCTACCATGTCTCAAGCAAGGACAAACCATGGTTCTCTAGGAGGAGGGTCCCAAGGACACCATTCTCAACATAATGCCAACCAAGAACCTACCCCCTCTGAAATCCATCAATGTCAGAATGATGATGAATTCCAGAGAATGATGAGGCATTTCTTGAAAGTGGATAGAGAGGCATACTTTTTACAATTAGCCCAGGAAGGGGCTAAGCTTCCTCCCAACTTTAACGTTGATGATATAATCACACATGAGGAAGAAACTCCACTCATAGCTATGACAAAACAGATGCATGCTATACAAGTCAAATTTAACAATCTTAAGAAGGAGAAGGTGAAGGAACCCAAGGAGTTCTCCATGGAGGCCCTATGTCCTTTCCCGTTCGACAAAAACTTGTATATGCCACCATTCCCAAAAAGAGTGGAGATACCAAAGTATGACAAATATGACGGACACTCTGATCCTCAAGATCATGTCAAAGAGTTCTGTACGCAATCCATGGAATTCATGCATGAACCGACTTATCTAATGCATCTTTTTCCTAGATCCTTGGGAGGAGCATCCATTTAGTGGTTTTCAAGATTACCTTCTACGATCAAAACTTTTGAGGAATTGATTAAATTGTTTTATCAACAATATTCCTACAATATTCAACATCTGGTCACCATGATCGATATCTGTAACCTCAAGCAATATCCAGGGGAATCATTCCTAACTTTCCTCAAGAGGTGGAGAAAGAAGTTCTCTCTATATGCTAGACAAATTCCTGAAATGGAAAAACTTGAAATCTTTATCAATAACCTTGTTCCAGAGCTCAACTATCCATTACAAATGCAAGATCATGTATCTTTTGATAAAATGGTGGATAATGCAATCAAGATTGAGAAAGTACTTGTCAAGAAAGGAGAAATCAATAGAAACAAAGGTATCATCTCTGATGGTGTTGTTGACACTATCCGCACCCCATCAAAGGCACCGGCCTACAATCTCACCCTTTCCACCAAAGCCATTGAAGCTTCAGAGCAAAAATCTGTTGAACCATCTCCAAAGAAGTCATTCAAACGATGGGATAATAAACAAAAGTTTACTCCCCTGGGAGAATCTTTGGAATCTGCCCTGAGAACCCTAATAGCTGATAACATGATCTCTTTACCACCAATCTGAAACATTGATCCAGATCCAAAACCATATTGGTGGAAAGATAATGCATTCTGTGCTTTCCATCGGACTAAAGGCCACAGAACTAATGGATGCTTCCACTTGAAGCATACCATTCAAGACTTGATAGATCAAGGGGACATCATGATTGATAATCCTACCAGCAATAATGATCACACAGCATTTACAGAACCATTTCCACAACATGGCAAGGGAGTTTCCACTTCTCAGCCTAACATGGGGGAAAAAGTCAACTATGCCTACCCTGGAAATAATGTTGTCATCAATATGGTTGAACCATATCTCTCTGAGAGATGCAATGTCATCACGATTGTACGAAGAGATAGAAATCATTCCTTAGCTAATGTGGTTACCAGATCACAAGCTCAGGCTCATCTGAAAGGACAAACACCAAGTTCATCTAATGTCCCTAAGATACCTTTCAATCTCACATATGCTTCTAAATAGAAGGTTGCCTCGAAATCTCCCAATCCAAAGGATACAAGACCTACATCTTACAGCATCATCCAACAACTCTAGCATACCAATGCCAAAATCTCTATGTTTGAGTTACTTCAAATATCTCCAGCTCATAGAGATATCCTAGACAAAGCTTTTCTCAGCTCTAATGTTCCTGATGATCTAGATCTAGACAGGTTCCAGACTATGGTTGGTCATCTAACGTCTCCGCAATATATCTCCTTTTTAGAGGAAGATGACAACTCCCTAAGTCACCCACATAATCAGCCCTTGCACATAGAAGTCTTGATCCAGAACCGTCGAGTCAAATGTGTGTTGATAGATGGGGGCGCAGGCCTCAACATTTGTTCTTACAGCTTAATCACACAGTTGGGATTCTCAGAGATGGCTATTGATCCTCAAAATAAGATCACCATAAAATCCTATGACAAACAAGAAAGAGCTTCTAAAGGCACCATTGTCTTACCCATCCGAGTGGGTCTGGTCATTAAAGATACCACATGTCAGGTGCTTGATCTACCATTGGCTTACAATATCCTTCTAGGGAGACCCTGGATCCATGAAATGCAAGTCATCCCTTCTACGTACCATCAATGCTTGAAATTTCCCTATGAAGGGGTAGAAGTTACTATCCCAGCAGATCTAAGTACAACTTGCAATACATTGAAGGAAAGTGCCGATAAGCTTGTACCTAATAACAGAGAATCTTCCATCAAGCAACAAAATGTGGCTTCCACATCCAAGATGGAAGACATTGCTAAAGAGATCAATATCAAAGAAAATGGGATGGGAGAATACACTATAGAGCCAGTCTTGTCTCTGACATCTCTCCCTATCTCACCCAAGTCATATGGACAATCTTTGAAGCAATCTAAATCAGAACCTAAGGAACCTATGGAAGCATACAAAAGAAATTTTGTGGCGGAGCAAGTATCCAAACAAGAATTTGAAGAAGATGAAGCTGTTCTTGCATGGCTATACAAAGATGATTCTAAATCCAAAATTGTTCAACCTAGTGAATCTATAGCACCTACAATCCCTTCTAATTCATATGGTCTAGGACACAAATTGATAGCCACGATGGGATATTCCGGTCAAGGACCTCTAGGAATCAGCGAAAAGGGTCTTGTGACACCCATTTCACATATTGGTAGAGCCAACAAAGATACTGGTGGCTTAGGGTTTAAGAAGAAACCCTATCATCTCAAAGGTGGTTGTTCTCATGTCATAGAACAAATTGCACCAGGAGAACCCCTTCTTAAGAAAGAAGAAACAGAACCCTCTGATGATGATTCAGATAGCTCTGAGCTTATCCCCTATGAAAAATTGCCTAAAGAGATCAAAGATCTTCTTGATGATATAGATGATCCTATCAAAAGAATTAATGTAGTAGAAACACAAGAACCTACTGTAGCACAAGAGATGGTTGCACCACAAGAACCAGCCAATCTTGAAGGCGATCAAACTAATCAAGAAGAAGGGGGTAGTTATTCTGACATTGATTCCCATGAATATGAATTCAAGTCAGAAACTGAGGGTAATCCTTCTTGGGGTATTCATCCTGATTTCACACATTTTCTAAGATTTCCTAGAGATCCTGAATCAGAAGCTGAGTCAAATGACTATGAATGGGGTGCCATTCCAAAAGAAGATGAGCTTATAACAGAGAAATATATTGATGTTATTCACCAATATGTATCTCAACCCAACGTAGGTCTAGAGTGAAACAATGAACTTAACATGTCGGATCCACCTATGGCTGAAGAGGACTCCCATGATGATGTTGAGCCTATTCACGAATTGAACATTTTGAGCTATAATATCACCTTTGAACTTGAGCATCGGGTTAGGACCAATGATGACATATCCCCATCCGTGAACACCATATCCCAAGCCTTTCCCACTTTAACTATCCAACGCCCTAATCTTATCGACCAAACTTCCACAAACCCAAACCATGGTATTTATACCTTCCCGACTGATTATGCCCTTGCCTGCTAACTCAATACAGTTGAGCCTATGAGTACTTCCATCAGTGAACCGAGTGTCAGCATGACCGAGTCGGACATCAAATATCTTAGTCAGAAAAACAAGAGTAAAAGGAAAAAGAAAAAGAGTTCTGAGGGTGAAAACCACTTTGTGGCAGTCTCAGAACCTACAAAAGTAAAAAGAAAAGACATATCTAAAGGTGAAAACCTCTCTGAGGCACCTAAGGATGAGATATTTGATGTCCTTCCGAGTCATTTACAGGATAGATCTCTAGTTCTGATTGAGCCCACTCAATCCATCAATTTGGGTACAACAGAGGAACCACAATTGGTACATGTAGCACAATCTCTATCAGAAGAAGAGAAACAGAAATTCACTACATTCTTATCAGAAAAAAAGATCAACTTTGCATGGAAATATTTAGATATGCCAGGATTGGATCCCAATCTCATTATGCACCATCTATCCATTGCTCCTGGAGTAAAACTAATCAAACAAAAATTGAGAAAGATGCATCCTCATGTTGCACTCTTAGTCAAAGTAGAACTAGAAAAACTCCTAAAAGCTGGATTCATCCGTGTCATAGACTATGCTGAGTGGATCTCTAACATTGTACCTATTTCAAAACCAGATGGTTCTATCAAAGTGTGCACAGACTTTAGAGATGTGAACAGAGCATGCCCTAAGGATGATTTTCCGCTGCCTAACATTGATATGATAGTGGACATGACTGCGGGCTATGAAATGTATTCCTTAATGGATGGCTTTTCTGGGTACAACCAAATCAAAATTTCTCTAGAAGATCAAGAGAAAATAGCTTTCACATGTGCGTGGGGAATCTTCTGTTGGAATGTTATGCCATTTGGACTCAAAAATGCTAGAGCTACATATCAAAGAGCAATGACATCTATTTTTCATGATATGATGCATAAAATAATGGAGGATTACGTGGATGATACCTTGGCAAAATCCATGATTAGAACTGAACATCTAATAGACCTGAGCATGATCCTAGACAGAATGGAACAGTTTAGTCTCCGACTAAATCCTAAGAAGTGTGCTTTTGGTGTCACTTCTGGAAAGCTCTTAGGATACATAGTTTCAAAGAAAGGCATTGAAGTTGATCCGGCTAAAGTCAAGGCTATAATAGAGATGCAGCCTCCCACAAATATCAGTCAAATGAGGACGTTGCAAGGCAGAGTTCAATCTATCAGAAGATTCATATCACAGCTAGCGGACATATCACAGCCTTTTACAAAAACATTACATAAAGGTGTGACCTTTGCATGGAATGAAGAATGCGAGAACAAATTTAACCATATCAAGAAGTATCTATCAAATCCGCCTATCTTGATGCCTCCTATTCATGGGAAGCCATTGATCTTGTATGTCTCTGCAACAGCCACATCATTGGGGGCATTGCTAGCGCAACATGATGAAGACAAAAAGGAAAGAGCCATCTACTATATAAGCAGAACATTGGTGGCATATGAAAAGAACTATTCTATGATTGAGAAAGCTTGTCTCGCTGTGATCTTTGCATCACAGAAACTGAGACACTACATGTTAGCTCATACTACTCATTTGATAGCTAAAATTGATCCACTGAAATATCTCCTAAGCAAAGCTGCCCTCACAGGTAGACTAGCTAAATGGGTCATGCTCTTGAGTGAATTTGACATTGAATATGTTGAAAGAAAAGCTATCAAAGGACAAGTCATTGCTGATCAATTAGCTGAAGCACCACTGTTTGATGATACACCCATGCAAATGGAATTTCCCGATTCCTCTATCATGCACCTCTCTTCTAGAGAATGGCAATTATTCTTTGATGGCTCCTACACACAGAATGGATCTGGAGCAGGCATATTGTTCATCACTCCTCAAGGATACTCGATACCCAAAGCATTTAGACTAAAGTTTCCTTGCACAAACAATATTGTTGAATATGAGGCACTTCTCAATGGTATGAAAATGGCAATACAGTGGAGAGTTACAGAGATGCACATCCATGGAGACTCACAATTGGTTATCCATCAAGTCAATGATGTGTACCAAACCAAAGATGAAAAGCTCATTCCTTACAAGAGAATGGTAGATGATTTAAAGAAATACTTCATCTCTATCACATTTGAGCAAATACCCAGAATGGAGAATAAGGCTGCCGATGCAATGGTGACATTATCTACTCTCTTACAGCAGCCCGAACATGAGCTACGCTATGAGTTCCTGGTGGAAGCCCTATCCTATCCTGCATATGACTCCCTTGAAACCCGCATGATCTGCACCATTGTAGGTTATGATTCATCCCGCTACAAAAATCTGTTCTCCTATCTCCATGATCAAATCATCCCTGAGTCCTTTAACCATTTTGAGAAATGAAACCTTATCCGATCTGCATCCCGATATGTCATCATTGGTAATGATCTGTACAAACGAGGTCTAGATGGTACACTGCTTAGATGTTTAGAATGGGAAGAGTCTCAACGTGCATTAGAGGAAGTCCACGAGGGTATATGTGGGTCACACTCAAATGGTTTAACGTTAGCTCGAAAACTTATTAGGGCTGGGTACTATTGACTTGAAATGGAGAAAGAGGCTATTAAATTTGCTAAAAACTATCAACAGTGTCAAGTACATGGCAACTTGATTCATGCTCCAGGGAGAGATCTGATTCCCTTTACTACACAATGGCCTTTTCAACAATGGGCATTTGATCTCATAGGTGCTATCCATCCACACTCTTCTAATGGACATACCCATATAATCACAGCCACAGATTATTTTACAAAATGGGTAGAAGCAGTTCCTCTAACACAAGCAACGAGGAAACAGATCTCTATGTTCATCCTGAACTACATCATTTGTAGATATGGGATCCCTCACTCTATAATCACAGATAATGGGGGACAATTCAAAAACAAGGATCTAGATGACTTATGTGCTAAATTCAAGATTACACAACTTTGGTCTTCTATTTACTATCCTCAAGGGAATGGACAAGCTGAGGCTTCAAACAAAAATCTCCTGAAGATCTTGCACAGAACAGTGAATAAAATAGGAAGAGACTGGCATCTCATGATCAATCCAGCTCTCTGGGCATACAGAACTAGTATCAGAATGCCTACAGGGGCTACACCTTTCGCTTTAGTTTATGGGTCTGAAGCGGTACTACCTATTGAGGTTGAAATCCCATCACTTAGAATCAGAATGCATGGACTTGTCACTGATGAAGACTACAGAGTGTCTAGGTTACAAGAACTGGAATTACTAGATGAGCGCAGGCAAGCAGCGTATGATCATCTCAGAGTGTATCAGAAAAGAATGTCTAGAGGCTACAACAAGAAAGTCCGACACAAAAAAATTTCAGGTTGGTGATCTAGTCTTGAGAGAAAATCCTAAAAATCAATCCCATTGAGAATGTAAGGGGAAGTTTGAACCCAACTGGCTGGGTCCCTTTGTAATCACCGCTACTTTTGGCTCTGGTGCTTATCAACTCTCAATGATTGAAGGAGAACAACTCCGAGAACCAATCAACATTCTCCATCTAAAGAAATTCTACGCTTAAAGCATTCAATCTATGGTAAAATGTCCTGAAAAAATCTTTAAAATTGGAAAAAGTCCTAAAAAAATGAACATCTTGGTGAAAACCTAGCAATAGGCACCTTGATGATTCACAAAAAAATTGAAAATATCAAAAGTATAAAAAAAATTGAAAAAATGAAAAATACAAAAAAAATTGAAAAAATGAAAAATACAAAAAAAAAAAAAGTGCCTTAGTGAAAACCTGGAAACAGGCGCCTTGGTAGCAAAAATAGAATCTCTACCAAGATGGTGAAAACCCAGCAAATGGGCGCCACTTGTTCAAAACGCTCCATCTATCAGCACAATCTTGGTCTTTCCCAGCTTTCAATCTTGCTTTAGTTTGTACATATCTCTCGGTTTGTTTCAACATTTCTAGTTTTCAATAAGTCAGTCGGTACACCAATCAGCTCAAGCGTCTGTATCCTATCAATGTTCAACTTAGGGGCAATCAATGTCATATCCTATGGCCTCCAGTGTATCTTAGACATATCATATCCAGTCAGAGTCCTTTGAAGCTTCATTTGAGTCAGTCAAGTCTGTCTTGTCTCCAGAAAGGATTTTGCATCTACAACAACGCAATCAAGCATCAAAACTCAACTAAAAACAATCTGTGCTTTTCATGCTTTTATCTCCTTGTATGCTTACTAATTCGCATTGAGATTTTTTCATATTGTGTCCCTTCGAGCTCTTTGATGATGTCCTTTATAGGATTTAGAGAGTGATGACTGGGGGCATAATCTTTTCTTTGTCTTCTGCTTGTATGTGAAAATCTAACAACTTTAGAAATTCTGGATTGAAATGGTGTCCGACTATAAGAGCCTCTATCTCAAATTGGATGGCCATGCGTACCTCGACCATTGATACCCAGAAAATTCAAGGAAGTTTGATCTAACTATTGTCTTTTTTTTTTAGTGAGTTCTTTCTCCTACTGTGAAACGTGATCTTGCCTAAGGATGTGAATGCTAAAGGGTCACTACGGGTAATTCACATTGGATTTAGAATGATCTCTTGACTGTTTGATGTGTTTGAACATAAGGCATATTCAGGTCATCATGACGTTTATGTTTTGATGCTTCTACAAATTGCTATATCAAAATGGACATGATATTCAGGTCATCCTAGCGTTTGTGCCTTGGTGCTTATATCTGATCAACCATTCCGAAAATAAATCAATATTCATATGTCCATGGTTGTATAACCAGTGGGTGTTGCATTGATTCTTGCGCATACAAATCGATATTCATATGTCTATGGTTTCATGGCTGGTGGGCATTGTATTTGATTTATCCGGTTACCTAAAAGTTCAATGATGATAACAAATCGACACATGATCAGTGACTAGGTCCTAGGTCTTAGGTTCATTTCATTTTGTATGTCTCTTTGCATTTTGCATGTTTGCATGATCTCACAATGGCTAAATGAACTTCAATGCTTAAACGATTCTTCAAATCACCTCTTCCACTCTAACAAGAGCTGAATCTCACACGAAGGTTCCTCCAATGAAACAACAAGTAGAATCCTTTTTCGGGATCAAAATTCAAATTTGAGATCATTCATATTATTAACTACTTGCATAATCAACCTTCAATCATCACAGAAATCCAGTATTCAACTTAACTGATTATCTAAACATCAAACTATCAAAATTTCAACTTGGTCAACCATGGTCAACTCATAGTCAAGCCTAGTCAAACTTAGTCTCCAGGACCTCTAAACGATGCAGAATGCGTTCTCAGACGTGTTTTAACCACTTCTCAAATCAATTAACATGCTTCTAAACTATAACGCTGACTTTTCTTGTCAGATTTCAATTTTAATCCCGAAGGGGGCATGGTATTGCACATCATTCAAAGTATGTAAATCAAAATTCTATCAATCAAATTTATCAATATCTTTCATCAGTGATCAAGACAACAATCACGTCTAGTCGCTGATTCATCAAAAGTCCTCATCGCTCGGGGCAAATCTATCATCACTTGGGGCATATCAGATTCATCGATCCATATCAATCTGGTATTCTCCTAATCTTGTAAACTGTATCAGTTTTTGCAACCATCAGATCATAGTGTTCTTTCCTTGGTTCTTCGGCAACTGAAGGATTCGAATGTGATACTTGCTAGTTCTGTTAAGACAATCGAGTCTAGAACGGGTCACTCACTTCTTATCAATCCTAAGGTTCAGAATTAGGTATTTTGACACTTTTTTGCAATCATAGGTTCATCGCTGCTATAGTGAACATTATCTCTGGTCATTCAGGACCTCCTATCTCAATATCTCTCAATCGGTTTCTATCTTGAGATCGGTTTATCTTTTGAATCAGTTTCATATCTTTATCAAACACAGACTATCTTTGAACCACTGCGCTTCGCACAGTAATTCAAAGAGGGGCAAAATGTAATACCCCAAAAATGGGCTATAAGTTCATTAACCTCCTACATCGACAAATCGAACAAAATCGACATCGAAGTCCTAACCTAATGCACATCTAAACATCGTCGAATCATAATTGATTATCTTAAATTCTGCATCGGAGAATATTCCTAGTAATATTCTTAATTATCATAATTATCTTTAATTTAATGATTATTTGGCAATAAATCATATTTATCCTAAAATTTGATTAATTGAATATTTTCATATTTAATTAATTAGATTTAATATTTGCCACTTAATTGTGTAATTAAATTTAATTCTATCTATTATTAATTGTATTATTTAATTTTGACAATAAATCAAAATTCCTATCTTTAATTGATTAAATTCTTATTTAATTAATTAAAGCATGTTGTCATTATTTAATAATATAATTTTTTAATAGTTTGATAAAATAGTTAATTAACCCATAAATTAATTATTTTATTTCAAAAATCAATTAAGTTGAGCATAAATCACTTTATTATTAAATTAATTCATAAATAAAACATGCACAATCATTTTGAGTTAAAACTTAGCTTTTGCATGTTTTTGTGAGTTAATTATCTTTTATTTAAAAATAACTCAAAAATCAACCTGAGTTATTTGAGTGATTTATGGCTTTTATCCATGCACCTCCAAAGCCCTGGATTTCTATAAAAACAAGGCTTTAGCTCATCTCTCAATCATCTCTCAAATTTGCATCCAAGCATCTCATATTTTGCACAATCACGCTAGAGAATTGGAGGCTGAAGAATCAACTTGCGAATTCAAAGCTTTGTGAGATCAATTTCAATTGCATAGTTTTTATATCATTGTTAGAATCTTCATTGTTAGATCATTTAGCATTCATTGCATATCAATTTTCAATAGCATTCATAGCATATCAATTTCATCTAGCATAGATTTCATATCAGATTAATCATTCTTATTGCATAGAAAAATACCAAAAATATAGATTAATTGCATTCATATTTCATATCTAGATCTTTTACATTCAAATCCTTCATTTAGGTGTCGTCTAGGTCATTGATCTCGATTACAATCTGAGAACATCAATCTCGCACCTATTAAAAGGCAGTAAATCGCTTGGTTAGATTAGATTTCAATTTTGCACGATTTTGATTATAGCTAACCTCTAATGTTTTACTGAGAGTTGTGTCTACAGATCTGGTACAAGTTCTTTCAGAAGATTTTCCAACTCTTGAAGACAAATCATGGTAGCATAAAAAATGTTCCAACAATACACTAACTTCTCCTATCTTCGTAACCCTAAAAAATGCTTATATTATGTGCTTCTCTTTTTAGGGCAACTTCCAAAGAGTGTACAGTACTCAACTTTATCAGTTGTCACATGTCTTCACCCATCATTTAAACTTCTAGACATAGCTCTTACGTGTCATAGGAATCTGTCATAACCGTTTCAACCATGATCTCCTTACACAATTCAAGATGTCGACACATCAAGTAGAGTGACACATCAACATGCCAACTAGACATGTACACTCACACTTAATTACATTATTTGCAAGAAATAAATTTTACAAAACAAATAATAAGAATATGAATTATCCAAGGTTGAGACACCTTATTCCTAACAATATGTTATAAATAATATTGATCTAATTTTGCACTCGAATCATCTAAGACTTGTGTTTGTGTGTGTGTGTGTAATTTTGAAATGGTGTAAGCTAATGAAAGGTACATTTTACTATAATTTATGTTTGTGCTTATTTCAAGCTAAAAAAGAATTTAGATATCATTATTTTGTAAAACTAAAATTAGTATATACTTGTTAAAAAGTTTTAAAAGTGAGATAAATTGGATGTCACATTTTTATTGTAAATCTTACTTATTCTGTCATTTTTTCTATATTGTGAACTTGATTTTGTATGAATGTGTTAAAAAAATTATATATTTTTAATAAATGTTTAAAGTTAGATGTATTGAAACCAAAACAATTTAAATAAATGTCACATTTTTATGACTACTTATCAAAAATAAAAAATAAATAATTAAACTAGCATGACAATAAATCTCTCCTCTAGTGAGTATTTTTTAAAAAAAAATTAACATAAGTTAACAATAATAAAAATATAATAAAAGTTACACTTTTGGAATCTATGACTTAAAATATAGACAAAGGGGGTAATTTAAAACTTTAAAAAATTAGACATATTAGTGGAGAGAAGAAGTGGTGAGAGTATTGGGGTTTGTATAAAATTGTCAAAAGTTTAAAATGTACTATCAAAACAATGCTACATATGTTGTCGACAAATTGTTGAAAGATTGTTGAGTGTTAGAGTTTTGAATTTTGGGTGTGCTGACATTAATGTTTTGTCATTGATGTCAACATACTTGTTGCTATATGTAATACCCACCCCATCACTACCCTTCATGTTTATAATGCCAACCATTTTAAGACCACTTTCTATGAATATTAGATCTTCAATTACATTTAATAATTTAGTGTTATGATACTTTAATCATTTTATTTTATATCATGTTAGTTAGATGATGATGGTTATTTACATATGATGATGTTACTTATGTTATGGTTTTTAATAACTCCATACTTGCATGTGTATGGTTGGTGCATATGTTTTATATTTTTGTTTGATGTACCTGATGTGGTTGAGGGACATAGTCATAGTTACTTGCTTGCGAGATCCACACGATCAATCGATTTCTGCCATTGTCTATTATATATTTATACATGTATGTACATGCTCATCTTTTATGCATGATTTCACGTATCGGAGGGTAGCAAATAAGATACTTCTCTACTAATCTTTAAATCCTTGATTGGACCATTGTTGTTTCAGATCTGTTTATAAATTCAATGTAGCATTTGAGAACTCTTGTAAAGTTTTCTTTTGAAAGGACTGTCTTCTTCATGGTTGTCTGATTATTTTTGCAATTTAGTTGTTGGATAAAAAAGGTTTTGTTGAATTTGTTTTATTATTGTGGTTGAGGAATTTAGTAAGATGAATGTTGGATTATTAGGAAATTCTTGTAGATCTTAGATTTATAAATCTGTTGAAAACCTAGGTTTACTATGAGAAAATTTTAGAGGGCTATTGGTATTGAAAACCTACCTAGTTTAATTAGTAAAAAAAGAGGAGAATGTTTTTTGAATACATTTTCCTCTTGGGAAATTCAATGAAATTATTTAATTTTATGTTTTTGTGTGTGTGTGTGTATGTGTGTCTATATATATATATATATATATGAGAAAATTTTAGAGGGTTGTTGGTATTGAAAATCTACCTAGTTTAATTAGTAAAAAAAAAAGGAGAATATTTTTTGAATACATTTTCTTCTTGGGAAATTCAATGAAATTATTTAATTTTATGTGTTTGTTTATATGTGTGTGTGTGTGTGTGTGTATGTATGTAAAAATAGGTGGGGAGGTGGGGGACCCAACCCCCACCCCCAACGGAAATAATAGCATCAAAAGATGTGGCTCTATTGCTGCCACAACAATCGTTGTAGTCAGCAGTAGGTCGATGGCTTGCCGTGACCACCCCAAAAGGGGCCTGCCGGAGCCCATGTGGCCTGTGACCTATGGGAACCCCCAAAGGGGGTTTGTATTATGATATAAAAAAAGAAATAATTATTTTTAATTAAATTTTTTAAATATTAAAAATTTATGTTAATTAATATTTTAATATTAATTAATAACTATGATTGTTAAGTTTAGTACTTTGTATAAATGGGATATGAAATACAATTAAATGGGAATTATTCTTTTTCTATTGGTGATGTATAGTTTTAAATCAATTGGGGATTTACTTGGGGAAACATGTTTTCTTTTAATGATTGATTTATGGATTTTGGATTATTTCTTAAATCTTGATTGGTCAATTTTGTTTTTTGGGAGTTAACTTGACTTTTAGAAACTGTATACTAGATGGTTGGTGTGTACAAGGAAATGTACCTTCATAGAATTAGTATTGAAAATAAATGAAATAGTAACTAAATAAACCACAATTAAGCAATCTATTTAAGCTAAAAATTGAAAATTAAGCATCCTATGGTTCTCTAACTAAGAATGTTAATGCAAAGCTCTCAGAAAGCTTCCATTAATGACAGTCGTAGAATGAGAAAGATAAATGATTAAAACTAAAGGTAATTGTTCAATTCCAATTTGAAAGCTAAATTAAGTCTAAATTGCATTTCCAAGCTCAAATTACAAGAGGTTCAATGCAATTCTCAGATGTGTGGTTGATGAATTATGAGGATTTTGGTCTTCCTTTTATAGATTTTCCCAATGGTAGGGGGTGTAGTGTAGTTGATCATGATTAGCCTTGGTTGAGTCCTTGGTTCCACCCTTTGAAGAAAATGCAAAGTTTGTGTCCTCAAAGCTTGGGACAAGTAGACAAGATGAATGGACAAGATTCTCTTTCACTTTGAGTGATTGAGATTGAATTTGGCTTGATCCATGTGAATGCCTTCTCTCAAATCCTATTCGTTGATTGAATTTCCTCCCTTTGTGGTTGTTGAGAGAAATTAGGATTTATTAATCGATTTAAATTCATTTGTTTAGCCATGTACCCCTTGAATGGGTTGAATTTGATTTAATCCTAGACTATACATGTAATGCCCCGCCAGGCAACCCAAGAGGACAAGACATAAAACCTCTATAAAATGAAAGTAGTGAATTTTTTTTTAATTAATTTATTTATTTTAACTAGAATAATATTCATCATTACACTTCATATTTCTAAAAGAAGAAATAATTTTCTATTACTTGAATGTAAGATTTATACAACTTAAGTCCTCCCGGGTTCCCTAACGTCGCTACCTAAGCAACATCATATAAACCATTTACATGCATAAGATATTCACAGAATCATGAGCTTAAAAGATCTACATTCATTTTAATGCACCAAGTTAAATGTCCCTAACTTATTTCTTTTATTAAACATAGGTTAATCATCCAACATCATTATTCCTTTTATCAACTCATTCCATAAATTCATATTGATTTCATCTACATCTACTATCCTTTATATCACTTTTCTCTAATAATTTAGGTAAGAGATTAATATTCATTAAGGTAGGCATTATCCTAGGTATTTCATTAACATGAACCAAGTATTAACATTATAATCAAGTTACTATTTTATTGCATTGTTTCATAACCATTCATTGTTAATAATTCCAATCACTAACCTATCAT
Organism: Chamaecyparis obtusa; assembly: GCA_027943335.1. NCBI lineage: Eukaryota > Viridiplantae > Streptophyta > Pinopsida > Cupressales > Cupressaceae > Chamaecyparis > Chamaecyparis obtusa. The sequence continues at coordinate 129,621 of BSBK01013357.1, forward strand.
TTCTCAATAATTTCCTTGGATCCTTTCATCAAGAGAGAATACATTATTTTTGTGATAAATCATTATATATAACTATATTTAAGATTATGTCCTTTACATATGGACAACATAAGAGGATAGGAGAAATAACATAAACACTTTCTTTTAATGCTAGTAACATATCTAATATTCCACATTATTTTCCCTTTCTTTTACCTAGAACTACCCATTCCCTTATGCATTGCTTTGAATTGAGATTACATCAATACTACAAGACTCCTTTTAGGAGATTAAAAATTACATGAATTCAAATACATAAGTACATCTTAACATATTAAAATATCCAATAAGAAATCTTCAACTGCAGATCTGAAAAGGAATATGTGCTAGGATCATCCAAAGAATCACAATCAATACCTCGATATAAATATTAACCACCCAACCACGTGGAACCAATAGGCCCACTCCCCCGAGCTAGGAGATAGAACCAAAGGCCCATACAAGAGGTAACAACTAGAAAATTTCTAAGGTGGTGATAAAAGTTCCCCAAAGTCACAACAAAAAAAGAAAAAACAAGAAGACCACAAGGAATACTAGAGGCATGATCAAATTTGATAGAGACTCTAAGCTACAAGCTAGGTGAGTGTCATCGCATAGCCCTCACCCCTTGGGTTGTCCTGGTACTAGCCACTCTTGGCCCCGGCCCCCAAGTAGGCACATGCGGAACCGAATGCCTCTCGTATAGACAAAGTCATTCAGTTGTACCTACGCATAGGTACCTTCTCCCACTCCCATCCTTAGTCTTTACTAGCACTAAAAGCATGGGTGAGGCACAATTAATCTTGATTAATGTGTAATTTCCTATTCCAATAATCTTCCATTCCCAATTCATTTATTTAGGTTATCACTTGATTAAATAACTCATAGTAGGTTATCCTGGTACTAGCCACTTAGGGCCCCGGCCCCTCACTATGAGCCACTCACCTAGTGTACTTAGGTTCCCTAACATACATATAAAAATCATAAGAACATAATAGATTCATCATCAAGAATTCATATCAATTCCATAACAACATTTGATTGAGTTTAGGAAAACATATGTTGTCCCTAGTCCACTTGACAACCCTAAACCCAATATGGCATTCAGAATGTTCCAAACATATAAGAAGACATCCAAGTGATATTATAAATATATTCAGAGTATAAATAGATCCAATTAACCAAAAACAAATTCTAATAGCCTCTGGTAACCATACGAAACCTTAAAACTTAATGATGTTCTTAAATTGAATTATTTCAAGCAAGGATTAAATGCAAAGAATAGTCATCATAGAACAGTCATCCATATCTTCCAAAAAACATAAAATAAAGGAAATCGCTTCGGTGGAGATTTAGATAACATAATTATGGACACTCAATTTTATTTTTAGGAAGATCCAACGGTGGGAAAGAAAGTTATGACTTCTGGTTTAAAACAGAAAATTTTGGTTAGGGTTCAGACCTGCCTTCACTAAAACGGTTGTAATTTTCACAAAACATAATTAAAATTCACCAAACCAATTGGAAATGAAAGATAAGACTTAAGAGAATCTTTGATATCAAATTTAGACTTTTATATAATCATATCAGCCTGTAGCATACGAATACATTTGACAGAAAATTCAGAATCAAGAATGGACAGGCATAGTCTGCCAAAATGTCAAAAATAAGGCATTAATTCAACCCTAAAAATAAAATCAGAGAAATATCTATTTGAGATCTGTGAATTTTACTTCCAGAAAATCAATTTAGTAAAACCATAGATGCAATTTAAATTGTTATAATAATATATCTCCAAAAATGGGTTGCTAAAAACCCTAGGAAAACACATGCCAATTATTACAAACAAAAACTCAAAACTTTAAAATAACCATACAAATGAAAAGTACAGATATAATAAATAATGATAATATATAAATAGATCTATAATCTATCAGATACATCAAGTAACTAAAATATTCAATCCATACCTCATGTCCTACGAAGGTTGAATCGAAGAAGGAAGGAAACAAAAGAGAAGACAAATCCAAACTTGAGATGCATCCTTCAAACCCTATCCACTTTCATAAATCTCCATGAAAGAAAGAAATAATTCCACAGCAAAGAATCCCTCTCTCAACTACTGAAATTCTCACAAAAATGTCTCTCTCCCAAAAGCAAAGATAACCAAAAATTCTTAAAGACATATGCTTACAAACTCTCCTTCACATCTCCAAGTTTTCTCTCCAAAATCTCCATGAAAAGTAAGGCCATCCTCTCCTCAATGCTTCAGCCCCCAAAATCCCCTCCCTTCAAATGAGAAAGTAGTGCATATAAATAGATTTCCAAAGGTTGAGAGGAAAAGTAACCAATTCCCAACTAACTCTTAACTAAAGGGTATTATAAAATAACTTAATATCATACAACTATATTACTCAAATATACAATAAAAGATTATTTGTATTCATTCATACACACATGTAATATTATCCTAACATATATGCATATGCCATCATTAATTACATCAATATCTATATATATAACCTATCCTCATTATTAATAATTAACAATTGAGAATAATATACCTCGCATTATTTAATATTTAATTATTAATAATATTATACTTTACATTAATCCCGAAATATACACCATCAACAATATCTACAATAATTAAGATATAATCACATATAAATTATATATATATAAATACATATATGTGTGCACCCATATATATATTTCCATATATATATATATATATATATATATATATATATATATATATATATATATATATATATATATATATATATATATATATATATATATATATATATATATATATATATAGATACATGCCAAATACCAAACACTATAATCTATAAGATTATGAAGTAATAGATCACAATATTATTACCTATTTATAATTACTATAGGATATAACACTGAGGTAGAATAAAATCACATGCCTCAAAATAAATCTAATCATCGAAAGAGGCCATAAATATCAACTATGAAACATATTGAGAAAACTATAAGATCAAACAAGGTCAACCAAAGTCAACAACGAAAGTCAAGCCAAACTCCTGAAACACAACATAGAAAGATTAACTAAGAATCATACCAAGAAGGAGAAATAAATAAAATGAGTAAACAAATCATACAACCAAATGAATTCAAGTGGCCACAAGGCACTAACTACAACCATGCCCAACCGGGTGCGTTGGATCTGGGTTTTTGACCCAAAGGTTGACTGACAAAGAAGGAACCCTAATATTCCCAAATTGGAATAATGACAAAGGAAGACTCATGTAGGGGCCTTAGTACTATCTCCATAACAACAACCATCGAAGATTTGAGGGCATGCTCAGACATGTGAAGCCAGGTGAAGTCGATGCCCGGTACCTGCAAGCCTGCATCACAAAAAAGAAATACATATAAAAGAAAACATTGCAGACAGATGACCAGGATCGATACATCATGTGGACCTCAGCTATGTGAGTAACTATGACTTCATCCTGAATCATGAAAACACATCATGTATATATATATATATATATATATATATATATATATATATATATATATATATATATATATATATATATATATATACTCAAAGCATGTAGCATCATCATAACGAAGGTTAGAATCTCAAGCATTGTGTTAGTCTCTTATCAATACTAATAATAAATCAACATAATCAAATCATCAAGTGAGATACAAGATTCATCCAAAGTAACCTTAATAGAAGAAAATATAAATAACCACTTATATATATCTATCAAGTACATATCATATAACATCCTAACTATGTTCATAAAGGTCTTGTAGGTACTCAATACATACATGGAGATAAATACATACAAAAGTGATACCTTTAGATAGTATGTCTGATATTAGAATCATTGAGTACTAGCTTATGAAATTATTATAAACAACTATAGGAATAGATCAAACAAGTATCATGTACAACTTAAGCTATAAGAAAACATCGAAGGATCTTAATTCTTTCAAAAACACAAAACTTATATTAGGGTTAGAGGGGTATTACAATACAATTATTTGATTTAATTGTACTTTGATTTGATTGCATTTGATTAAAACACTCTCAATTTTGATTTATCTTGAATTAAAGCTTGATTTTAATTTTGATTGGCTAATTATGCATTGTGATTCAATTACTTCAATTTTGTCCTTGATTTGCTTTGAATTAACTTGATTTATCATTGAATTATCTTTGTCCATTTTTAGGTGATTACAGTTGGAATGTATACCAGAGGCAAGGTGTTTTTCTTTTTGTTAATGTTCACGTGTTTATTTGTTATACTTTGTGAAGTTGTATTAAATTGATTCCTCATACCCAACTTTTTCTTATTAAGATAATTAATATTAATATTTAATTCGAAGATAAATTTTATATTAAGACATTAAGGTCTAAAAATAAGTAATAATATAATGATGTTATATAATCATATTTTATAGGACATCATATATGTTTTTCATATATGAGCTTCATGTTGTGTTGTGATGTTTTGACTAAGTGTTTGTATGGGTAGGGTAAACCCTAGGTGGAATTTCTCTCTTTCAAGAATTGAAATATTTTATGGTTACTGGTTTACAAGAAGTCTTTTATGGTTTTGGTTTTGTCTTTTATTTTGTTCTTTTTGTTGGGAGAAATAGGGTAGGTTATCTGGGAGCATAGAGGGGAAGTAGCTTGCAATTAGTGTCTAGGCCCTCAAGTGGCTACCAGGATCACTCATTGTAAGTAACTTAATAAAGTGATAATTTAATTAATTTATGGAGTGAAAAAATTAATAAGATAATTATGAACCTCACCATGCCTTCAGCACTAGTATAGGCTAGGATGTGTGAGATGGTGCTTGCCGCCCAATGTGGTGTGTGTTTTGGCATAGTTAGTAGCCTTGTCTATATGAGAGGTTTACTGATACCGCATATGGTCACTTGGGCACTGGGGTCCAGAGAGGCTGTCAGGATGAAGTCCAAGGGTTATATGTATGTGATGACACTTCCCTATATGTGTCCTAGGTTCCTACATTGCATTTGGTACACTTGATTTGTGTCTTGATCATTTATACTTGATAACCTTGTAACCATTTACTACCAATTTATCCAGTGTACATTGGCATTAGTTTTACTTGTTATGGATTTTTTTTGATTGAGGCATGGTGTTATCTCCTCAACATGGTGGGAGTGAACTTCTTGGTCCCATGCGGTCGGGTGGTAGTGATTTATTACCATCTAGATCTGACGTTCATGTATTTGTGCTTGGATGATCCTTAATGTTGCTTCTATCACCTTATTCATTGCTTGGAGACTTTATGATTATCATCTTAATGTGTATATACTTGTATTGTATTATTATTGTCCCTACAACATGTGTAGTGGAAGATATATTATATTGAAGACTATGATGTATCAGTTTGTATCTTGTCGTATGTACCTTTGATTACATTAAGGTAATGGATGTATCTTATTATTTAGTTGAAATGAATATGTTAGTTTACTTTATGATTTGTGTTCTTCTCATTATGATTACGTAAAGGTTTAGGATTACTTTAATTTCAGTTTTAAAATAAACACAAGGTATATCATACGATTATGTTATGGATTTTTTTTAGTAGATTAATTTATATTTACGTAGTTCTATGCCTTATAACCCTTGAGACGTATACGTTATAAATGAGTTGCATTTATGAGTATGTATTGTCTTATGTCATATGCATTATTGTTCATTATTGATTGTAAACTCTTAAGAAAAAAATTATTCAGTAAACTTAGTAACATGTTTTAGGTTAACTTCTCTTGGGTTCCCTAACATGGCATTACACCGTCTCGAACAATGTGTTTAGGATGGTTGGTAAGGATAATTTAGTTGTTTAGATGCTATGCTAAAGATCTTGAGATGCAATGGTGAGTTATTGTTATGTGATGTTTGTAGATCATCTACAAAGGTTCATAGAATTTTGTTCAACAATTTGAGTAAGATATGATCAAGTTTCTGGTTACTGGTGTCACAATGTTCCTGTGAACAATGGATGAGTATTTTTTTTGGTATGACTTTGATTTTTTGTTTTAGAGGTTTCGGAGCTGGTTATATTGCATGTTTCCTTATCATCGTGTTCACAACTGGTGTTCTTCATGATTTAGAGTACAACAAGCTATCTTTGTTATGTCTGATTTCAATTTTTTAGTGTTCCTATTGATCAGAGTTAAAGATGATTTTGGATTTCATATTGGAGATTATGTGAATGCTCTAGATGGTATTCATGCTTCTTGTTGGTTTTCTTGGATCGTGTGATGATCATTTTATTGGTTTGCATTGATTGAGGTGATCTAATTTGCTACTTTGGTAGCGTGTTGACATTTCTTCATTTAGGTCCTAGCCAACTTGATGAAGTAACATGTTGTGATTATTGATGCTAATTTGGTAGCACTTGTGCATGTTCGAGGATGAATATTTGAGCCCTATCTAAGTCTTGGATGACTTGATTTGGATCGCATTAAAGATTGAGCATAATGTTTATATATTTTATTATATTAGGTCTTAGTCGACCTAATGGTTGATTATTCTTTGTAATCGATCTAAATGAGAGATTATTTTGTAATTAAGGGTATGTATGTGAGAGAGAGGAAATTATATACTTGTGTTCTGCATCTAAGGAATATTTTGTACTTCATCAAAATTGTATTATCATAGGAGATTTTATTTGTCAGTTCATCTATAAAGGACTGTATGTCCATCCCATTGTAATTGAAGATAGATCGGTGAACTTGAGTGAGGGCCAGATATGAGAATGTATTATGAGCAATGAGCTCTGGGAAGTGAGCCTGTAGATTTAACTGTAAGCCTGTGTTTGCAAGTGCATCCTTTGTTCTCTATTTTTCTCTTGACTGGGTAGTACTCTTAATAGAGTACACTCATCTAGTGGGTATCATTCCCACCAGGGTTTTCCATTAATCGAGTTTCCTTGAGAAAAAATTTGTGTTATGTGCTCTGTGTTGTGGATCTTGCATTAATGTTTATCTTTCAAATCTAAGTGGCTAAAGTGGAATTAAAGTAATTAGGTATAAACAATTGGTTCACCCCCCCTACTCAGTTGTGCTTTCCTCCTTTTAGGCCTAACACAAACATGTTCATTTGAAGTGAGATCAATATAACCCCCCTTCACTATATAACCATTTTTTAATAAATAAGGAAATCAAACTTTCAATCATAATTATACATCTAAAAACTAAATACCAATTGATGTAGAAGAGCTTATAATATTTATTATTTATATACATGAAGACATAAATAATCACACTCTTCTAACCAATTTTAGCATATGCATTTAAGCAAGGTGGAAATAGATATACTCTAAAAACCTACACACTCCAAGAAAGATAATAATTAATCAACTAAATTTTAGAGGTATCAAATATCACAAAAAGTAAATTTAATTTTTATATGTGATCATATATCACCATTTGGATAGTTTTTTGACTTCATAACTCAAATTTGACCTACACCACCTTTTGTTAATTGGAAATCTTTAGTTCATCATCAAAATCACTTCAAAGCTCATATCAATCTTGATATTATAGTGTTCAAAGAAAATATCAACTTGAGTTAGAGTACTAGGTTAAACTAAACTCAATCCATTAAAGCATATTCAAAACTTCATTGGCATCAAGAAGATCTCCTTTGCAATGCTAAAAAATTCCATCTTAATTCATCATTAGCACCAAGCACTTAGGGTGCAACACAACAAGAAGCACCAACCAATTTAGACTTTCATTATCTTTGTTATCACCCTACAAGAGGGATATTATTCCCTTAGACACTACAAGGATGAATACACATGGAATTTAAGTAGTTGTGTCAAACTACATAACAAACCATGGAATCTTTACATCAATGAGTTTAATTACAACTCTATGTGTTCCCACTAGGGCACACTTAAGAACATCAAAGTGTTTAAATACATTGAATTTTTTTACCTTCCATCTATGCAAAAATGGATTTGATTACATTGGACACTTTAGGAAAGGTGGCTTTCCATGTGTCTAAAATATAATGCCAGGAAAAGATGAAGCAACAATGCCTTTCTCTAAGGAAGAGAAATCCTATTTCAAAGAGAAACTTCAAATCTTTTACATACTATGACAAAATATGATCATGCAAAGTCATAGAAAAAATTTCAGCTACCTATAAACAAACCCTAATCCCACCAATAGGTTGTGTAAAATAAGAGAAAATGGAAGAACCAAAAGGTAATGGTATAATCTCTATCATAGTAGTTCTCATCATGATGCTTTAATTACTCTAGATCTTGATGATGTAAATTAACTACGAGATTTCCACAATCTATAATAATAAGATTGTAGACACCGAAAAATCCTTCAGAAAATAAATTATTTTTGTTTTCTGAAAATCCTTGATGACATCATCATTTATTAATTAATTAATTATTTAATTAATTAATTTATTTTTATGGCATTAAATCCCTCTCTCTTAATTAAAAATCTTTAATTAAGGAATCTAGCCTAAAAATGTCATTTGGACATTATCCCTAATTTATTAATTATTTAATTAATAGATTGACCAAAAACTTCAAAAAATAAATTAATTTATTTTTTATCCCAAACTTGGCCAATTTCCTCTAGACCATTAACCTCTTCCAAAATCTTCTAATCCCTTCTTAGTTTCGATTAAAAGGCTAATCCCATCTTTCCTAACCCTAATCCCAAGGTTAAATATTTAATTAAGGTTAAATATTTAATTTCCATGTTTATTGAAAATATTTTAATAAATATTCCTAAAACTTAAGCTTTTGGAATGAATAACCTTTTATTCCATGAAAACTAAGGAGAAATCTAGACTCTTCTAGAATCTTCTCAAATCCACCCTCTTCACCCATCCTAATCCTACCCTTAAACCTTTGTGCAATCCTAACCAAGCTTAAGACTTTCCTAAACCAAAGCAAAGTCTATCCTTCCAAATATCTCAACCACAAAGCATTTATTGCTTCCCCAAAGTCTTCAAAGCCTCTTAAAGCCCATTCATTGCTCTTACAAGCATTTATTTGGAGAGTTATGAGCTTGGAGCCCCCTTTGTTGACTCCTTTTTGCCCTTCCCTTCATCCACTCACCTTGTGACATGTGTCACCTCCTGATTGGCTGAGAACTAGCACAATCCATGTGCTTCCCTTTGAGTGAATCTTGGCCTTTCTTAAGGATTTCAATCCTGGCCATTCATTCCTCCTACCCCAAGCCTTAGAAATCTTATAAATACCCTCACTTCCTAAGGCAAATCATCTCTCAACTTTCAAACTCAATAGCAAAGTTATAATGCCATTTTCATTCTAGCATAAGCATAAGTTCATCTTTTTTAGATCATTTTCAAGCTTAAATCACATCTAAATTAGCTTTAATGGATTAACATAGATTCATTTCTTGTTTTAATCTTAGTTCTATCATCTAGCTTTGCATATTTGTGTGTTCTTGAGGCCTTTGAGGCAAAATAGGTTCCTCATACCTATTTTGTGTCATTTTGGGTCTTCTTGATCCTCAAATCATCCTATTTTGCATGCTCCAAGTGCTTGAGTTTGCACACCCACATCCCTCTATATCTAAGCATATCAAACGGTGCATGGGCGCATCCGTTTTAAGCTTAAACTGAGGTGGCTTTGATTTTAGTTTGCTAACCATTAAATTTGATTTGATTATATGCTTTGACATTTGTTTGTCTTTGGCCTTCAAAACAGGTTTAGGTGCACTCTCAAATCCTAGTCTACATTCTGGCACGCCCGGTGGGAGTCAAACCATAATCATTTTGATGAAATTACACTTTATATGCTTTTTTTTTGCAGGAAATAAAGAAATGTCGCCTTCATGAAAAGAAATGACGCCTACAGCAATTAAATGTCGCCTTCAAACAAAGAAATGTCGCCTTCAACAAAAGAAATGTCGCCTACAAGGAATTCAGTCACGCCTTCATGCAATTAAATCACGCCTTTGAGGAAAGAAATGACGCCTATGAGTTCTGTTTTCACGCCTGCATAACTGAGATTTTCCTGTTGTCGGCAATTTCTGTTACGTCCCAGAATTCTTCTTCTGTCGCCTGCATGTAAAGAAATCACGCCTGTAACTAAAGAAATCACGCCTGTGGTTTTTTATCTGTCGCCTTTGGGGGTACAGGATGTCGCCTGTAGGAATTAAATGTCGCCTCTGCACTTTCCAGCGTCGCCTATAAGCTGGACAGTGTCGCCTTTTATCTTTTGCTTGGGACTATTTTTTTTCATTTCTTTTATTACAGCAAAGGTCAAACTCAATCTTGAATGACATTAAGGAAATGAACTTAGGTCCTAAGTGTCATTGTCAATTTGAAAATCAAACTCAATCTTGAATGCACTAAAAGGAACAAACAACTCTATTCCCTCATCTATTTCAGTTTCCAAAGCAAGCAAACAAATTCAATCTTGAGTGATCTAAGGGACAAAACAAAGCTTTTTCAAAGTTCTTAAAGACAACACGCACACTCAATCTTGAATGCCCAAGTCAAAAAACTTGCAAACGCTCGATTTACTTTTTGGAGAAAGGAACAAATCAAAAGCTAATCACGAGTGTCTTCATTTTCAAAGTTCAAACAAACTTAATCAAATTTGGGGAAAATGAACAAAATCTGCTTGATGTGCATGTAGGAGTTTTTCAATTCTTGCATAATCCTTGTTAGAGTAAGCAACGTGGAACATTTGAACTTGGACAAGTTCACTTGTTCTACTTTTAGCGAGGCCTGTCCAAGGAGAAGCGCTTCCTCCTCGGAGAACGACCTCAAACCGGTATCCCCCCCGGCCGGTATACAAATAAGTGAATACCAAAAGAATCACTTACATCTCCTAATCGCCGGGCGTTCGTGCCAAACACGTGACTGGGGATGGTAAACATTCCTCTCCCCCAGCATAATTGGCAAGGCTCTTAAGTGAGTCACGGATGATCAGCATAACCGGGTATGGAGACACCACGGAACTATTAAAAACCTGATAAAATAGAGGCTACCCTATCTACATCCGAAAGTATCAAAATCCTTGTGCAAGGACCGATTCCAAGGGGTTTACCGGGTCGCCTCAAGATTACTCACCATTTGTATTCCCTTCTGGGGGATACCAAGCTGTGGGCAAGCGATTTTGATACTCACCTTCCTTAGGTAGATCTGTTTGAAGTGCTTGACAGTCAAAGACTCCGTGAAAACACTTGTTGAAACATACACTTTCAAAGCTTTGTCAGAGTCAGTTGCCTTTGTTTTTATCCCACAGGGTTGCTTTGTCCCTTATGGAGATTGCTTTGACTTTAACCTTTGCCATTGGAAACCTTTGCCTCAAAATCAGAAAACCTCTTTTCCAAGTGATGCCCAGCAAGAACAAACATCCTAAAGCAAAGTTGCCCAAATCCCAAGCCTATCAAGAGCAGAAACTTATCAAGAAGAACACCAAGAGCTATCAAGCCATTATCCAAGCAAACCAAGCAGAAGAGAAGTCCCAAACCAGACTTGAGAACATTGCCCATAACGCCCGCATCAAACAGTTCACCTTCCGTTTCTGAGTTAACCATCGTTTCATCAACCTTGAGCCAGAAAATTAGCCAAATCCTTGTTCATGTCTTGTTCCATCTTCAGATCTTGAAAATCTTGTCTCAAACAGCCTTGCATCTTAGTTTCATCCTAGTTTCACCCTTTGCATCAGCATCAAAACCTTAGTTGCATTTCAAAACATCATAAAGTTGCATTTGCATTCATCTTCCTACCAGCATTCTAGAATCAGTCCTTGTCATTTGCACTTGCATCATCCTTCTAGAGCATTGTCCCTTCACCCTTCAAAACCTTTTCCACCAGCATCCCCCCATCAGCTTTCCATATCTTTTCAGCAGATCCACCATCCTTTGTTCCAAATCCAGAGATCCACCAACACTTAGTGTTCTACCTTTTGAGTTGTTCCTATCCTATACCCAAGATCAGAGACCATCATCCTCTTTTTTGGCACAACGTGTTGTCATAAAGAAATCAAACCTTGTCCTTGCATAGCCATCATCTCGAGCAAGAGATTGGAGTGTATTGATAAGAAACTTGTTGACCGAAGATCATCAGTCTATCTTAGGTTGACCCCATCATATCTCTGATCCTCCATTTGGGAAAAATAGTAGCTCATTTGTTGACCACTCAGTAATCTTTTACCAACTTTCCACCAGCAACCTATCTTTCCTTCACCATCTTGATCCATATCAGTTCCATCCAGCTTCCATCATCGCCATCTTGATCCATCTTTGCATTTGCATCTTAGAAGTCATCATCTTTAAAAGTTCATCAACTTTGCATCCATCAACATCTTTTAGCCAAACATCTTGCATACATTTAGCACTTGCATCTCCATGCCTGTTGAGACCAGATCTCAGAAAAGAAGAAGCATGAATCCTTATCCACCAACAACCTCATCCGATCCCAACCTTTTCACCAATGCCATGATGACCTACAATTCCCAGATCCAAGCCAGTAACCCATGTGAAGATCCAAACATCCCTTCATCCCCCTTGGCAATCCAAGCATTCGCAAATCCTCCAGATAGCCCACCAGCGACCAATGCCCTTATACCACAACATCAGCAAAGCACGTTTGTTCACTACCTGCCAGAAAGTACCTCCATCCCACCATCTCTCTATCCACGCATCCCCATCAAAACAATCCAAGTTCCACAACAAGCATACTCTCCATTCCCTAACCCTATCATACAAACATCCCAAGAGCTTTCCACCATTCCCCTTTTCTTGCAAGGAAGCCTCACCAGTCCCGCAACACAAGCTGCAGCACCATCCGCTCCATCTCATCCCCCTTTTTTTTCATCATCTGCTATGGCTGCCCAAGCCCAAATCCAAACCCAAAGTCAGCTTCCACCTCTCACACAAGCTTTTACACCACCACCATTCGCAAGTCAAGTAACATCTTTCACCATCAAAGGAGCACCGTTACCCTTCACCCCCCAAGCACCTGTACCTTCTTCTTTGGGGTTAGCGCAATCGCTCCCCATTCCAACCTCATCCTTCTCTTGGGTGTTTCCTTCATTTTCCTCCTCACAAGCATCTGCTCAACCACAACCTCAACAAGCTCCTTTCTCCCAACCATCATTCGTGTCTCAAGCTCCCGTTGCTCCTACCATTCCATCATCCGCTGCAGTACACCCTAACACAAGCTCTCAATGGGGCCTCACACAAGAAGAAATGAAGGCATGGGGGATTCCATCTCAATCCCCTACATCTATGGTTGCAAGTCAACAAACCGCCTTCGCCCAAGCAGCACAGCAGCAACTACCCCAAACACCGCCGGCTTCAAGCTATTCATCCCAAATCCCAAATACCTTCCAGCAAATTCCACCACCTCAACAGCCAACTTTCCCCAGCTATCTTACCCCATCACCCTTTGCTTCTAGCTTCCCCACATTTGTTCCACCTTTAAGTAACGCAGGCATGCACCCAGCTTATATCGGTCAAACCCAAAGCCAACCTCAGCAACTACCACCATCATACCCACAAGCAGCATCATTCCAACGGCCTCCCCCACAGCAACCACATGTCCCCTTTCAGCAAACAACCATCATTCCTCAACAACAGCAAGTCCCTTGCTATCAGCCTCAGCAACAAATCCCTATCATCCCCCAGCAACAACAAGTTCCCACCTATCAGTTACAACAACAAGTTCCAAATGACCACTATCAGCAAGCAGTCCCACAACAACCGCCAGTTCAACAACAGCAAGTAGCCCAACACCATCAAGCGGTCCCATATCAATATCCCCCTATGCCACACCAGCAATATCCCCAGCAACCATTACCCCAAAATCAGTTCCAACTCATTTATCCACGGCAAGCGCCATATCCAGTTCCACAGCTTCCATCACAAGCAGAAGTTCCAGTTCCCTCGCCACTCAATGCTGAGTGGGAAGCAATGAAAAATGCTCTAAAAGAGCTACAAAGTGGAACAGAGAATAAAACATACAAGTTTGAAGAGGTGTGCTCATATCCCTTCGATCGGTCCATAGCAACTATCCCTTTCCCCAAGCATTTTGAGATGCCCAAGTTCGACAAGTATCGGGGGAAAGGAGATCCAGTAAATCATATCAAAGAGTTTTACATGGCGTGCCAAGAAGTGGCTTACAGTGATAATTATCTCCTGCGCCTATTTCCCAAAAGCTTGGGAGGAACTGCTGTTGAGTGGTTTTATAAAATACCACATGGGACAATAAACACCTTTGCTGAACTCTCTGAGAAGTTCATCACACACTATGCCCATAATGTGGAGAATGAGTTGTCTTTGCTAGACCTATGCAACTCAAAGCAGAAAGACGGAGAAAGCCTTGCAGAATACTTGCAAAGATGGCAAAATCTTACAACCAGGTTATCATATCAGCCGCCAGAGAAGCATCTAACAAAGATCTTCATTGATAACCTGCATCCAAAGCTATCCCATCACATGCGAATGAACTGTCTCCAGACGTACCAAGATATCAAGAGCAAGGGCATAGGCATCGAGAAAGCTCTCCTAGACGAAGGCACTATTCGTCATTTCAAGGATGATTCCAAGAACAAACCCAACAATGATAAATCCCGTTACTGGAATCGTAACAAGAATGTTGTTACAGATGGAGCCACTGACACTAAGAATGTACAATTCGTTGTGGCTAGTCCTACACCAGCTCAAACATACCAACCGCCACAAGCGCCCATCTATCAGCAACCACCAGCTCCCGCATATCAAGCACCTATTTATCAGCAGCCTCCTCAAGCTCATCAACCACCTACGCAACAGTATCAGCAGCAATACCAACAGTAACAGCCAGCACGTCAAGGCAATCCTGTTAACACAGTTAACGTTGCCCCAAGGCAGAACAAACCCAACAATCAGAACAATCCAAAGAGGACTTTCACACCTTTGGGTGAGCCTCTGGATCAGATCTTTTATCGGCTAGCCAAGGCAAATATGATCACATATCCGCCCATCCCACAAAAGGATGACAATGCACCAAAGTCTGATTGGTATAAAGAACATGAATACTGTGATTACCATCGTGTGAAGGGGCACACAACATTGAAGTGCATGCGGCTTAAGCACTACATCCAGGATCTCATCGATCGCAAGGAAATCCAGGTCGATGCACCAACTCAAGCTTCACCCAATGCCGGTTTGCAAATATATCAAAATGTGTTCCCTCAACATGATACCGGGAAGAATCAAGCCAACGCCAATCAGCCCCAAAATCGTGGTAAAGGCAAGCAAGAAGATCACACAGCGGCCTACATCAACTATGAAAAGTATGTCGGATGCATAACTCAAGTTGAGCCCATCCAAGATGAGCCCACCATCAATACCATCCACGTCAGAGGGCTGGATCGACAATGTGCTGCAACTACCCGCAGTGGTAGGATAACTGTTGCCGGTGCTCCTCCAAGGCCAACATCTACTGCATCCACAGCACAGTCTAACACCAGGCCAGCATCAAATGCACGCGCAACACAGCATAATGCACCAAGAGCACAATACAATATCATAGAGCATCTTGGGAACATGCCAGCCCAAATATCTATCTTGGATTTGCTCCGCACATCACCCATCCATCAGGAGATCCTGGACAAAGCTCTAAAAGAAGGTCATGTCCCCACGGACATTAACACAACTCAGTTTGAAACTCTTGTGGGACACCTATCAGCAGCATGTGCCTTATCCTTCAAGGAATCTGATATACCAGATGTCGCTCCTGACCATACTCTCCCTCTCCGCATTGCCGTCATGGTCAGAGATTTCACCATCAAACGAGTTCTAGTGGATAATGGCTCAGCCCTCAACTTGTGCACATTAAAATTCATCAAGAAGATCGGGTTCACGGAGGCTGACATACAACATGAGCAAATCACTATCAAAGCATATGATAACTTGGAGCGTACCTCTGAAGGTACTATGACCTTGCCTATCCAGCTAGGCCCAGCAACGCAAGATACTCTCTGCCACGTTGTTGATCTTGACCTACCGTTCAATATCCTCCTCGGTCGTCCATGGATCCATTCCATTAAGGCCGTACCATCTACTTACCATCAGTGCATCAAGTTTCCACATCAAGGCACTGAGGTTACCATCCACGCTGACCCTAACCCCTTCGCATACTGCCTTGCGATGGAAGCATCTTTCCCTCATTCTACTCATTGTCCTGGAACCGATATTGGTACTTCTATTGCTAGCTCATCCCGATCCCATCGCGATCCAGAGACCATCCTCTCTTCCACCTTATCATCCATCAAGATCAACAACCAGGGTTGTGGCGAATACAGTCTCAGTAATGCATTTGCTGTAGGAGCTCTTCCTCGTGATCCACATACTCAAGGGCGCCCAAGTTGTCAAAACAAGCCTGTTGAAGAACATTATAAGCTCAAGCAAATTGGAAACATGACTTTTGAGTCTCATGGCAACATCAACAGCAAAGAAATGGATCCAGATATTAACAAATGGTTATACAAAGATCCCCCATCTCGTGACACCCAACTTCTTGAGTACTTCAAAGAGAAATATCCAATCCCCTACAAGAATGTCACAGAATAATATAACTATCAAGGTGGTGGTCTAGGACCACAAGAGGATGGAAATTTGTTTCCTATCATACCATCCCAAAATCCAGAAAAGCAAGGACTTGGCTTTAATACCCCTCGCCTGCTTGAACAAGAGCCCAATACCACAACTGCGGACACTAACATGACCAACGTGAACTTTTCGAATAGCCAGGATGACCTCGTGGAAATCGAAGACATCCCCGAAGAGAAAGACATCCGATCCTACGATGATATCTTTGCCGACGACACCCTCCTGGGGACTTCTATCCTCCAACAACTCTCCATTAACCTCATAGATCTTCCCCTCACAAACCCCGACCTCATAGATTGGGACCAACCAAGCATCGCACACATCGACGAGTTCCAAAGCGCACAAGCACTCCTAGAATTCATGGGGGCATCAGGTCCAGCAAGCAATCAGGATCCAACATCAACCTCTGTCTATCAGCTTCACCCAGAAGGATATTTTGGGGAAGAGGCAAGCTTTAGTCGCAAAAATGAAATAGCAAAAGAACATCATGAGTCTTTATGTGAAAACCCCCTTGGGGCACATTCTGATTCCAAAATAGTAAAAATAAAGGGCGTATCTTCTAGTGAAAACCTGGCAATTCAGGCGCTAGAAGATGAAGCCTTGCCTCTTCCCCCTATCCAAGATTATAGACCAGAGCAGTCGCCGATCATCATAGAGGAAACCAAGCCAATCAACTTGGGAACAGAAGAATGTCCAAAGATTACCTACATTGCAGTCAATCTAACAGAAGGAGAAGAAATGGCTCTCAGTGCCTTGCTCAAGAAGTCCATCATCAACTTTGCATGGTCATACGCCCATATGCCTTGGCTTGATCCAAACCTTGTTGTTCATCACCTATCAGTAGATCCAAACGTCAAGCCAGTGAAGCAGAAGCTAAGGAAAATGCATCCAAAGGTAGCATTACTAGTTAAAGCAGAGCTCGAGAAGCTCCTCCAAGCTAAGATCATCAGAGCAATAGACTATTCAGAGTGGATCTCTAACATGGTGCCAGTCACAAAGCCTTCTGGCGACATCAGAATATGCACAGATTTCAGGGACTTAAACAAGGCATGTCCTAAGGATGACTTCCCATTGCCAAACATAGACATGCTTGTAGACCTCACAGCGGGTCATGAGATGTTATCATTAATGGATGGATTTTCAGGCTACAACCAGATTCATATAGCGGAAGCAGATCAACATAAAACCGCATTCACAACCCCATGGGGTACCTTCTGCTACAACATGATGCCATTTGGGCTAAAGAATGCAGGGGCCACATATCAGAGAGCAATGACAGCGATCTTCCATGACATGATCCATAAGATCCTTGAGGACTATGTGGATGATATCCTTGCAAAATCCAAAACAAGAGATGAGCACCTCGACATCCTAGAGCGTGTATTTGATCGTCTGAATAATTATGGCTTAAAGTTAAATCCTAAGAAATGTGTCTTTGGTGTTACATCTGGCAAGCTTCTAGGCTTCATCGTCTCTAGACGAGGCATAGAGATCGATCCTAAAAAGGTAAAAGCAATAACGGAGATGCCTCCACCAAGAAATCTCAAACAACTCAGAAGCCTACAGGGCAAGCTTCAATCAGTACGGCGGTTCATCTCGCAGCTAGCGGATAAGTGTCAACCATTCTCACATCTCTTATGCAAAGACACCAACTTCAAGTGGGATCCCATATGTCAAAGAAGCTTTGATAAGCTCAAGGAGTATCTAGCTAACGCTCCAATCCTAGTACCACCAGTTCCAGGATGCCCACTCATCCTTTACATCTCAACAACAGCTACAGCACTAGGGGCACTCCTAGCACAACATGATGATGAAAATAGAGAACGAGCTATCTACTACATCAGTCGCACTCTTGTGGGCTATGAGCTTAACTATTCACCCATGGAGAAAGCATGCCTAGCAGTGGTCTTTGCCACTCAAAAACTTAGACATTACATGCTTAGCCACACAATCAAGCTCATATCAAAGGTGGACCCTCTTAAGTATCTGTTATCAAAGACAACTCTCACAGGCCGTATGGCAAAATGGGTCATGTTACTCAGTGAATTTGACATTCAGTATGTAGATCGCAAAGCAATCAAAGGGCAAGTCATTGCCGATCAACTAGCAGAAGCACCACTGGTGGATGCCTATCCACTAATCATGGAATTCCCTGATGAACACTTATGCATGATTGAAGAGTAGCCCATGTGGAAACTATACTTTGATGGCTCCTACACATCACATGGATCAGGGGCAGGAATCCTATTTGTCACACCTCAAGGTGACTATATTCCAAAATCATTCAAGTTGGGATTCCCCTGTACCAACAACATTGCAGAATATGAGGCACTCATCTTAGGTCTCGGAACAGCCATTCAGTGGAATATCACAGAATTACAAGTGTTTGGAGATTCACAGCTGATTATCAAACAAGTCCTAGATGAATATCAGACAAAGGATGACAAATTGCTACCCTACAAGCAACTGGTGGATAAACTGAAAGAGCATTTCCTACATCTACAATTCAATCAGATCCCAAGGCTTCAGAACAAAGCAGCAGATGCAATGGAAACCATCGGATCTTTATTGAAAATACCACGAGACGCATCACAGTATGAATTTCTAGTCGAGCAGCTACATTCACCAGCTTATGAGAACGCCGATGCAGACATGGTGTGTGTCTTGGTTGGTCCTCAATCCCCATGGTACCACGAAATCCATGCATATCTAAAAAATGGTATCATATCTCCCCATCTCACCAATAACCAACGCCAAAACCTTATTCGCAGAGTTTCCCGCTACACTCTTGTAGCCAACACCTTATATCGTCGTGGGTATCATAATGTCCTATCTAGATGTTTAGACTCAAACGAGGCCATCCTGGCCTTACAAGAAGTTCACGCTGGAATTTGCGGTGCCCACACGAGTGGCATGGTTCTAGCAAAGCAGCTGCTTAGAGTTGGGTATTATTGGCCAACAATGGAACATGATGCATGTGAATTTGTCAAGAAATGTCTCCCATGTCAACAGCATGCCAATTTGATACATGCACCAGCACAGGATCTACAGCCTATTGCACCACCGTGGCCTTTTTCATGTTGGGGCCTCGACCTCGTTGGCTTGATCACCCCCCTCTCTTCGGATGGACACAAGTATATCATAACAGCCACAGAGTATTTTACCAAATGGGTTGAAGCGATTCCGCTCACCCTTACTACTGGCATCCAAATATCCAAGTTCATCCTCTACCACATCATTTGCCGCTTCGGCATACCATCTACCATTTTCACAGACCATGGCACACCTTTTGAAAACCAGCATGTGGATGATCTATGTGCCAGACTCCACATCCATCACCGTTTCTCCAGTCCATATTTCCCTCAAGGAAATGGCCAAGCTGAGGCAACTAACAAAACTATCTTGAAAATCCTCAAGAAGGTTGTCAATGATTCTGGTCGTGACTGGCACCTCCAAATCAATCCCGCCCTTTGGGCCTACCGCACTTCTTATCGCACTCCCACAGGCACCACCCCATACTCCCTTGTATATGGTGCTGAAGCCGTTCTGCCGATCGAGGTTGAGCTCCCATCCTTGCGCGTCTCCATGAAGAACTATACAACTGATGAAGACTATCGTGTGGCCCGGCTCACACAGCTAGATCTGCTAGATGAAAAGAGACAGCAAGCCTATGATCACCTGGTTGCATACCAGAATCGACTCAAAAGGAGTTATAACAAAAAGGTCCATCCTAGACAATTCCAAGTCGGTGACATGGTCCTTAAAGAAAATCAGAAGGTCCTAGCAAATAGAGAAAAGAAAGGCAAGTTTGAGCCTACTTGGTTGGGCCCCTATGTTGTCACCGCATCCTTTGGCTCCGGCGCCTATCAGCTATCAACACCAGAAGGCGAGCCCTTGAATGATCCTATCAACATCATCCATCTGAAGAGGTTCTATGCCTGAACCTGATCCTGCATATATCAAAAAATCCAAAAAACATTCAAAACATTCAAAACATTCAAAACATTCAAAAAAAGCAAAAAAGCAAAAAAAGCAAAAAGCAAAAAGTAAAAAAAGAAAAGAGAAAGAGAAAATAATCGTCCAACGGTGAAAACTTGGCAATTCAAGCACCTTGGACAAGTATGTTGGTGAAAACCTGGCAAATAGGCACCAACATAGTAAACTGAGCTATTTATCTATTCAGTTGTCCTTTCAGCTACCGTCCTCATCCTCCATTCCATAACAGATCTCCCAGCAGTTCCATCTCCCCTATCTTCCACGCATTCAGCTTCCATCTTCCTCCAACCCATCTGCAATCCATATCCTATTCCAAAGCTTCGTACCATATCTTGTACCATATCCTTTTCCCTTTCCTGTACAGCGCATTCCTCCCTGTATTTATCCTTCTTGTCTCCGTCCTAGTGAGAGTCCCGTTGAGTGTGATCTTCCTATCCCTAATCCTGAGCTTCTGTACATATCCCTTGTGCATATCGTTCCTCCTTGTTGTACATAACCTTTGTCCATCCTGCAGCAGCATTTGATCAAATATCTTGTCCAATCCCCAGCCTCAGAAAATTTTTTAGTCCCACTCGGGCCTTGTGCTTCAGCAACATCAATTGTCGACTTATCCTTGCTCATCCTGATTATTCCTTGAACTTCAGCTTTTGCCAGCGAACAACTACACTTATTCTCTCACCAACCCATGGGTCCTTGAGGATATATCATTCCTCCTGTGTGACCTAATCTTCCATCCTGGTCCTTGAGGATATATCGTTCCTCCTGTCTGACCTAATCTTCCATCCTGGTCCTTGAGGATATATCGTTCCTCCTGTCCGACCAATCTTCCCACCATCAATCAAACCTAATCTCTCTCCTTGGCAAAGGATGTCTTTTTGGAGTTATCATTTTGATCTTGGATTTTTGTCCTTTGGGTCTTGTTAATCTTTTTGGCTTCTCATTATCCCACCAGGGTCACCACGATTCATTATATCACGGTGTGCTGCGTGTGCGGATAATCTGGGGCAAGGTCTTTTGATCTTTCGCTTCTGCCTGTGAGTCAGTTGTGTGTTTGTGGTTCCTTCAGCATCGGTTCTGCCATGTCGCCTCTGCGCTTCATGTGTGATGTCGGGGCAACCCTGTGTGTTTGTTTAGCGTCAGTCCTCGTCAGTCCTCTGCAACACTGGTGACAAGGCCTCGTGATCCCAGTATCCTTGGCAGGTCTCTAGCATTGCTATATTAAATCTAGGTTGTGCACTCCCGTTTGCACTTGGAGCTATCTGGTCCCTTGCATTTATCATATAGATTAATCTTGCATCTTTGCATGTAGCTACATCTTGCATCTTGCATTTCCATCTCATCTTGCATATCATCCATATTTGTTCTTAGAAGTGAGGTTATTTATCTCCCCTCTTCCTTCTTCATCCCGTCGGGCACACTCTGTCCTAGGGCGTAATCCTTCTTTCTCCTTGTCCCACTGGGCACATCTTCCATGATTTTGTCCCACCGGGGCATGTTCCTCTTTCTTCTGGTCCACCCAGGCGTCATACCCTCTTCTTCTGATTCTAGCCTCGGCATCTTGTTTTCTTTTCTTTGACGCCATGCCACTTGCGGCATCGCATCAAAGAGGGGCAAAATGTAGACACCGAAAAATCCTTCAGAAAATAAATTATTTTTGTTTTCTGAAAATCCTTGATGACATCATCATTTATTAATTAATTAATTATTTAATTAATTAATTTATTTTTATGGCATTAAATCCCTCTCTCTTAATTAAAAATCTTTAATTAAGGAATCTAGCCTAAAAATGTCATTTGGACATTATCCCTAATTTATTAATTATTTAATTAATAAATTGACCAAAAACTTCAAAAAATAAATTAATTTATTTTTTATCCCAAACTTGGCCAATTTCCTCTAGACCATTAACCTCTTTCAAAATCTTCTAATCCCTTCTTAGTTTCGATTAAAAGGCTAATCCCATCTTTCCTAACCCTAATCCCAAGGTTAAATATTTAATTAAGGTTAAATATTTAATTTCCATGTTTATTGAAAATATTTTAATAAATATTCCTAAAACTTAAGCTTTTGGAATGAATAACCTTTTATTCCATGAAAACTAAGGAGAAATCTAGACTCTTCTAGAATCTTCTCAAATCCACCCTCTTCACCCATCCTAATCCTACCCTTAAACCTTTGTGCAATCCTAACCAAGCTTAAGACTTTCCTAAACCAAAGCAAAGTCTATCCTTCCAAATATCTCAACCACAAAGCATTTATTGCTTCCCCAAAGTCTTCAAAGCCTCTTAAAGCCCATTCATTGCTCTTACAAGCATTTATTTGGAGAGTTATGAGCTTGGAGCCCCCTTTGTTGACTCCTTTTTGCCCTTCCCTTCATCCACTCACCTTGTGACATGTGTCACCTCCTGATTGGCTGAGAACTAGCACAATCCATGTGCTTCCCTTTGAGTGAATCTTGGCCTTTCTTAAGGATTTCAATCCTGGCCATTCATTCCTCCTACCCCAAGCCTTAGAAATCCTATAAATACCCTCACTTCCTAAGGAAAATCATCTCTCAACTTTCAAACTCAATAGCAAAGTTATAATGCCATTTTCATTCTAGCATAAGCATAAGTTCATCTTTTTTAGATCATTTTCAAGCTTAAATCACATCTAAATTAGCTTTAATGGATTAACATAGATTCATTTCTTGTTTTAATCTTAGTTCTATCATCTAGCTTTGCATATTTGTGTGTTCTTGAGGCCTTTGAGGCAAAATAGGTTCCTCATACCTATTTTGTGTCATTTTGGGTCTTCTTGATCCTCAAATCATCCTATTTTGCATGCTCCAAGTGCTTGAGTTTGCACACCCACATCCCTCTATATCTAAGCATATCAAACGGTGCATGGGCGCATCCGTTTTAAGCTTAAACTGAGGTGGCTTTGATTTTAGTTTGCTAACCATTAAATTTGATTTGATTATATGCTTTGACATTTGTTTGTCTTTGGCCTTCAAAACAGGTTTAGGTGCACTCTCAAATCCTAGTCTACAAAGATGTAATGGCTTTTGGATTAAATTGTGCAAAAATATTTTTACACAATTTAATCCAAAAGCCATTAGATCTTATTACTATGTATATTGACAAAAAATAAAAGTGAATAAATTTCATCACACTAATAGAAACTTCAAGCTAACACAAATAAATTTTCCATGTGAAACTATTAGTTAATGAATAACAAGGGCACACCATCATCAATAATATTCAAAAAATATCATTATGCTTGTTTCATTACATACATAATCCTCCCTACAAATTCACATCCAAATTACTATCCTTTGGTATGACTACATCAAAGCAAGGACATCTAGGCAAGTCAAAAATAATCTTTCAACTATGCTATGAAATTTATGAATGTAACTATCACTTGCAATGACACACGACTAGAGGTTTACAATATTTTTTATTAGTACCTACCCTTGATATATGAATCGAAGTCTCTATAATGAAAATAATGTGAGAAAATGCATGCCCTAGTGACATATGTTTAAAATTGTGCGGGATTTCATTGTTGGTTGAAAATAACACTAGCCCTATCCAAACAATGTCACAATATCATTTCACATAAAAAGAAAAGTTTTCACTTCTTTCAATTCACATAGTAATATCCACATAGTCAATTAAGTGCATACTCAACATAAAATATTGAACTACCACCTCATCAGAATTGAAAATAATCTATGCACTCATGAATTTTATGGTGAAAATGGGTGCCCCTTGATGCAATTTGATGAGCACTTGGATCAAATCTATAGTGTGTTATTTTACCAAATTAAAACTTAGATCTAGCTATCATTAGGTTTCTATACAATCTAAAGCTATTTAAAAGACCACACCAAAATGTAGGAAGGAAAACATGATTAGATGATTGCACATTTCAACCTAACTAACAAACCTACAAAATTCATACTCCATGTATAATATCCCAAGTACTTTTACAAACACCATCACCATCTACATGCATGATATTATTACATTTAGTAAGACTTGGGAGGATCATGTACATATTTCACAATGGTTGGACACACTATACCAACACGAGTGTAAGATTATATCAATAATGCACTTTTGGCACCACATAAATATATCACCTTGTCTACATTATTGACCTAGGATAGAAAACATATTTCTCTAGAAAATATCTTTATGAATTTAGATTGGTATGTACCATATAACTTCATAGAGCTATGCAGTTTCCATAGGATTGTGGATTTCTATCAATGGTTTATCTTTGAATTTTTTCATATGGTTTGGCCTCTTAATCATATTATGTAGACTCCACCCATATTATTTTTCATCCCTACATTTCATCAATGAACCTTTGAAGAGCCCAAGAAATTTTCTATACTTTGTACCTTTTCTTGTCCAGCTGAACATTACACATTGTTTTAGATTTTAAATGAATGCCTTGGACTATGCACATAGATATTTTTGGAGGGCATATTTTTTAGTTGTATGGATTTTACATGGTCTATATAATTGTAAAATTTGGATAAAACCATATAACCATACATAACCAACACAACTCCTACACAATCTATGATACCAATGCTAGTCAAATTTATGAGATTTTTCTGGTGCTATCTTGTGTAGTTCTTGCACCATTGTGGTCTAGTCACACGATTTGTATTTTTTAATTTTTAGTTTTGAATAGGTCATACTATAGGATATAGTCCCTACACCCCTATATCAACTTCATACCTTGAACCACATCAAATTTGTTTACTCTAGATCTAAATTCTTGGCAATTGTGTAACATCAATATAATGTATGTCCAACTAGCAAGGTGCCTCTTCAACCCATGTAGCTAGTACCTAGTCACATCAGAGTTTCAACCTAGAGGGGCTTAAATTTCTAATGATTGTTTTTTTCTAAAGAGTTGTGAATTAACCCACAATGTTATATTTTGGATTTATTATAAGTGACAAAAAATGTTTTCAAGAATTTTTCAATGGTGGCACTGGTTATTTTTCTAGTTTTACTCTAGGTGCCAAAAAACTCTATTTGCAAGGAATCTATTTATAACTTCTAATTTTCTATTTTGGATTTTTTTTGAAAACTTTTAAAATCCAACGTGTGATAAATAATTGATGTAAGATTTCCATTATAAAATTATATTTAACTTCCCATTATTACCTGTTGGGAAACTTTCAAATAGAGCATTAAAAAATAACAAGGGGTATAAAGCATAATTTAAGTGTTTATTATCTTTTTTCCTCTCCTATTGTTAATTTGTAATCATAGAATAATCTAGGGATATTAAGCTACTCACTCCACACAAATATCACACATGAAAACTAAAAATGAGACAATCATTGCAAGCTAAGGGAATTTGGCAACTTGTGGGTGCAACAAAATTTAAATTCATTCTATGGAGTTTTAAAAATTTACATACATAATTTAAGTGAGATAAAGTCATGGAGTTAATTGAATTTTTTGTTTCACATTGTGGAGTGCACTACAATCAAGAAAATATGGGAAACTTTTGATGATTTATTTGAAAACTTTGAAAACATCAACAAGTTCTATGTTTTCCAATTAGAGGTAGATTCAACATTACACTCTCAAACTAATTTTTATACAATTAGGGACTTCCTTGAGAAGTTCAATTTGGTATTGTTATACTTTAAATATTGTGGACAAGACAAAATAAACAATAATGTGCATTATTGATTTTGTCTAAGTTAAAGTGCCCATTTCAAGTCTTCACATCTACCTTCTACTCCTCTAAAAATTCCTTAAGGACTAATTTTAAGATGCTCATCATTGAGTCAATGCACCACACTAGGAACATGTCCAAAGGGCTTAGGATTTCTGAACACAAGGCCACTGGGGGAATCTATGAACTAAAAACCCACCTACATGCATGATATTAGGAGATCTCTTCACCTCAAAAGTCTTTGTAGACCAAGGGCTTAGGGATTTTTAAGACACGATTATGGAAACACTTCGAGGTAAAAAAAAAATATTCCCCCCTTTATATACCTTTCTATAAAATGTGGTTGAGGTCATCTGTTGGGGTGATGGAATCCACAATAAATCCTCCTAAAGGGAAAGATTAATGCTAGTATTTTTAATCCTAATATCATACTAGCATAAGGGGAGAGCATACACAAGATAACTATAGTTTTGTGAGAAACTTATAAGGGAAATTTCCAAGCTTAGTCAATTGGATGTGCTTCATAGTTCTAAGTCCAAGTATTGATCACTCAATCATCCAAGCAAAAAGATAAGAATAAGAATACGTATAATAAAATATCTACTTTAGGTCGATACTCTACTTACTAACTAAAGGAAAAGAACACTTAAAATCCTACATCTATCTCCGATTCAAGTGATTCTTCCTCCAAGAAAAAGAAAAAAATAGATGATCCTTATGCATTTTTATGGCAATATTAGACATGATAATATATATGTCGGCACATGTTAGAGCCTTTTGAGGAAGCCATGCAATGGCATAATATTTCTATCTCCAAGACCTATTGCAAGGGTCAAGGTGATGCCCTTTTTGCATTGACTTTGTTGGGTTCAATTTATCACTATTAGAAAACTAATTTATGTTATTTTCACCACATGACACATTCCTACGATGTACCTTAATCTATTTCTAATAGGAATACTTCTTAGATTATTATGGTAGACTTCATAAATTCCATTTCATAGATTCCTATTTTAGGATTAGGTATAATGTATTTGCCATCGAGATGCATCAAAAAAGTTCTCTTGGTTTCAAAGATTTATGCTAACCTTATTTCCATCTCTTAGGTTTATCATTTTAGTGATGGAAGGACACTTGATTTTACACCACATGATGTTTTCATTTGAGATTTATAGGAGCTTGAGAGTGTTATCCTTACTAGAAGTGTCTATCTTGGATTTTGTTTGTACAAATTTGATCATTTTTCTTCAAGATCATCCCTCATTGTAAATGTCATTTATTTGAGAAAGATTCAACATGAATGATTTTTCAACTAACTTATCTAGGTATCCTTAGTAGTTGAGAACATATGATATGTGGTTGGTCTTCCTAGGATTCCATACATTGAGGGAGTTTAATGAGGTTGTGTACTTGGTAAATATCATCAACGACCATTTTCCAAGATTAAGGCCTCTCATTCCAAGGTATCCCTTGAAGTAGTTCATTATAACCTTATGTCATTTCTAACTCCATCATTTTCAAGGGACATGTGTGTGCTTACATTTATTGATGACTTCTCATGACTCACATGAGTGTACTTTGATCTCAAGTATAAGAGTGAGGTTCTCACCACTTTTAGGACCTTTAAAGAATTTATGGAGAATCCATCTAATATTTATATTTAAAGCATGCACATTAATAAAGGGGGAAATATGTGAGCCAATAATTTTGAGATTGATATTGAGCATGGTACTCAACATTACCACATAATTTGTTACAATTACTATTTTGCATATCAAACATTGAGTAAATTGTTAATAAACCAATCCCCACTAGTTTTTTATGTTCCCTTTCAAACCATGAATTTAAGAATTATATTTAAATTAAATAAAAATACACAAAAATAAATATTAAACAAAGTTTAGGGGGCTTGCTAAGCCCTCGTTAATAATACCAAAATCAAGGGAATTCATTCATATCTTTGAAAGAATCGAAACATAGCACCAATATTTACCAACCATGAAAACTTGTTGCTATACGAATTATATCATATCTGCGAAATGATGTTTAATAACTAGCCATATTTTAAAATTCCCTTTATTTATAAACACTCCCTTGACCCAACATTTACAATCAACTAGAACATCAATTAAACATCAAATAGTTCAACAATCAATGGTAGTTTTTCACCAATAAACATAAGATAATTGTTTATCACTTTTACACTTCAATGAGATGTAGACTTACTAGTAATTACCAAAAGATTATAACTTGATCATTTGACCACAAATGGTGAGGAATATGGTAACCTCATTGATTATGTTGTTTACTAAAGTTGAAACCCTTGAAGGTGCAAGGAATAGAGTATGAGACTCAAATCATGTCCCAAACAACTATGAGGGAATAGATACCCCTCAACCCTTGATTTTTGAACCAAAGAGGTATCAACTTAGACTCATACTTCCAATACCAAAAGGTTGTAAGACAACAATCATAATATGATTAGTTTGTGAACCCTCCCCCCCCTGTCATGCACCACCCTACCCCTCTTCTCCAATAAAACTATTAGGGCAAGTGTATTAGTAGCCGTTATAGCTAACTTCATGCTTCCACATATCATAAATGATAAATCAGATTTTGACGATTTTGTTTTGTTGCCTTTGCATGTGACCTAACTGCTTATAGCTATTATTTTGGCTTCTAGGTAGCAACGACACACGTTGTGGGATCTATTATGCGTGTAAGAGTTAAAAAGTGTTCATTTCAAAGTATCAACTAGTACCTAATTAAAGATGCTCTAATAATTGTGCACTACAACCACCTCAAAAATTGCCAATACTTATGCACAAATGTCCTAGTCGTGCAATATAGACACCAATAAAGTTACACAACTTCTCTAATTAAACTTTAAAAATTCTCAATTAAAAATACACATGAACACCCATTAATACATATAAAATTTATTAATAAAATTTTAGTTATCATTTTTTTTATTTCTTTAAACTAATAATTTAAAAATTGAACAAACAAAAAGAAAACCATAATTGAAATATAAATGAGAACTGGTGCTCTCCCCCTAATTGTTTAAAGAATTCTTCCCCACAACCCAATATCTGAGCAGCTTCTTCACACAATGAAAGCTTGACCAAGCCCATTTTTTATATTTACTCACCAATGGTCACTCATGACATGTTCAGTAGACAGTTACCAGACGCCTCAATGCAAGCAATTTTATGCACCTTCAAAACCAAATGTCAACGAAAAAGACATGACAGTTTAGATCTGTATAAAATAACTGCGTTTCCTATAAAAAAAAAGAATGTTGACCTTCCACCATTGAAGAGGTCGTGCATCATATTCTCGTGCACGATACAGCAAGAGTTTCAATCATGTCTATTATCTCTAATCTTCCCCATCTTTTAAAATAAGTATCTTAATAATAACCCAAATCATAGTAAAATGAAAATGGGTAGTAAAGTATGCTCTGAAATCAGTAAAAGGCAGTGAAAAACAGTGTTCTTTTTTGGGATTATAAAATTGATCTACTGTAACTTGGACCACCATGGTTCGAATCCTTGCACGGTATCGCCATTAGATTTGGACTCTACCTGTGCTTTGATAATGCATTTCCACTACTTTGATCGCCTTGTCAAACACCCATTTGGATAACAAGAGTTACGTAAGCTCACTTACAATCAGACAACCAACATATACCATTTATAATCAAAAGATATGGATAATCAAACAAACAAGATTCTCTCATATGTTATAATATATTTCACACTCTATCATGCATGATTGGATAGATGGTTGCCTATTAATTTTGTTAAGGTATTTTTGTATTTGATTCACATCATATCTTAGGGATTCCAATCCTAATCAAGCACTAGATAACCCATTTTCTCTCCAATATGATGAATGGTTGCCATCTAAACATATCCCCAAATCCAACTGTACAAATTAAGAATTGTTTTATTCTATGATGCCAAGATTTGTGTGTAGTTTAAGCCCATATTGGAGAAGTCAATGCAAAACAAAACCCAATTTACTTAACTCAAGTTAAGCAAGTGTATTAGAGCTCATGCTTTCTTGTCTCTCTTTAACACCTAATATAGGGCTATACTTTAATGCCCTTTACCACTAAACTTAGAGTTAGGTTGGGATTCTTGGGATTGTATTTAATGTTACCCATTTGTCTTGGTCATCCAAACGTGACTTGGAAGTGTTATTATTGTTGAAATCATTCAGGGAATCATCTTTTCTATAATAAGATGCACTTTATATTATATTATTAATAATGAAAGCCTTGAAACAACTAATCCCAAGGGGGTAGAGTACACATAAAGAGTAGAGGGAGGTTAGTAGAATCCGAGAGAAATCAACACTACATATAAGTAATGAGGACAGCTCGTGTTGGTGAGCTGCACCAAGAGATACACACTAAAGCCAAAAGGTAATGTAAAATTATAAATGAATAAACAAACACCATAAAAAGTGGAGCTTTCTTTGGTTTGAAAACAAAGTTGGTAATAAATGATTAACATAAAAGACTATGTGAGAGTTGTTGAGATCCATAATAGAAGTAGAATTGAGTGTCAATAATCTTCCAAAACTATTGGAAAACATGCCATTCTTTATCTATAGGTGGAAGACAATTAATAACAAGCTGAATGCCATTATTTGCATATCATTATGTACATGTAGTATATGATATTAAAGTTGACATTTTACTTTGGTTATGGAGAGTAAATCTAGTGATGGTCATAGAGTAGGTATGAAGATTGAAAATGTGTTTAGGATGTATTTATTGCATTTTCTTCTTTAAGTAGTAGTTGGTTTTGAAGATTTTTTTATAGAAGGTTGAGAAAATGATGTTCGAATAGAAATTTTAGAGTGCAATTTTTAGAGAAGAATATGATGTACTTTATACAACCTTCTTTTTGAAAATAATTTATTATAACTTGATTCAAAAATAATATTTTGATTGATATCAAATCTCAACAAAACAATTTTCCAATTAAGAGATGATTAAAGATGGGTATGATAGAAAGCAAGTGGAAACATGAAAATTTATGATCACATAAGAAGTGTTTGACATTCTTTGTATGACGACACAATGAACATATGAGGGGCTAGAATTAAACAAGTACGAGTCTCTCATCCAAAAGAAAATTAAAATGTAGAAAATTACAATCAAGGACTTGATAGTTAAGGCACTGACTTTGGAGTGCCAAAGGTAAGTACTCAACTTGGACTAGATAGCATAACATCAAACTCACTTGAAATTACAACAAAGACTAAGAAAAATCTTAAAAATAGGCAACAAGCAATTTTTTAGGGAAGTAAGGATAAGTGATGAGAGGAAAAACAATGCAAATTTTACAAGAAGCTACCAAATTAGAGTAGAGAGAGATTAATACTTATCTTGAAGGAGGGAAAATATATAAGAAGATTAATCCCTATTTATCATAGGAGAATGAATTAAATTGGGAAAGTAGCTGGTCGCATGAGCTTCAAAAGAGCTAAGTTTTCCCATAAATAATTGAATATGTAAATACCTATTAAAGAGATGGTGAACATAGGATGGAGAGAAAAATCCAAGAATTGATTATACTCTAAATCATTCTATACATGGTAGAAATAGAAAAATTGATTCAATGCCTTCAAGAATAATTATTTTTAATTTTAAAACTTGAAGATCATTTGTTAAGACTTACACTTACTAATGAGAATTATTTCAATATTTATTCTCTCATACAACCCTTAGAGGATGGACCTTTAAATTTCAAATGATTTATGTGTTGGACCACTAGAACAAAACTCTTTGATAAATGAAAGTGCACTTTAGTGATAGAGTGATATTTTTTTTTTTTAAAAGAAAATAAAATTTGATAGTTTTCCTCATGATAAATATGAGTGATTTGTTATATTTTGAGATTGATAAATTATTTTTTTAAGCTCCTTCATCCTTAATTCTTGTGGAGAATATTGACAATATTGTTAAATTGATATGTCTAGTTATAATAATGTGTTATTTGTGATCTCATTCATTTATTTGACAAATAGATAATTTTGAATGGTCAATTGAAATACACTTATAGTAATCTTGAATTTCTTCATATTTGTAATAGTAAAGTTTGCATATTCATGTTGATTCTCATTTACCCTTGCATGTCCATTTAGAAAGAATAACTTAATTCATATATCATAACTGACATAATCTTGTTTCATGTTAGGCTCTTTCCCCAATCTTGTTACTCAAGCTCATTTATATAAATTCCCACATATTTTATCTATATATTATCCATTTTTTCATACTCCCACAAATTCCTTATTTATTATGTCCATTCATATACATAGTTAATTTCATTGACCAATAGATACTTGTTGATGCAGGAGCATCCTGGGTGTAAGGGCAATCTTGCATCACCCAAAAATATATTTTTTGGTTTCTTTTCAATAAGGGCTATCTTGTTCAGAGCTACTATTTTTAGAAATTTACTATTTTTTGTATTTTTTTCATTTGAACTCAGAATGCTCTATTTGCTTCCCTGGAGGTTCACTTTGGTCATATCATTTTGCCAGTAAAGTTCCATTGCAAGACCAAGTCTAGTTTTGAAGATATTGAAATTTTTTGATATTGGCAGCAGGGTACATAAACTTTCAACTCAGTTTTAAAGGCTTTAGAGGCTCTGAAAGGGGTCAAAACTTTGTCTAATTGGAGCTTGCATATATAAAGCATTGTAGAGAACTTCGTGTCATTTTTGAAATGGGTTTATAATAGCCAATTGGGTCAACGAGCGAGGAGTTATGGTCTCCAAAAGTTGCGCTACCTACAATAGAAGAAAATAAAATTCCTTCAAAATTTATTTTTGAGTTCTAAAATTTGTTTGGGCCTATTCTAATGTAATAAAATAAATAATAATATCTTAGGGATGGTCGACCTCAAACTTTAGGGTAAAATTTCTAGAACTTTCTTGGGTGGTTAAAATCACCTATATAATGAAGGCTAGTAGGATTATCTAGGGAAATTTTTGGAGATACATTTGGTCGCTCTGGCTTGCAAAATGTTGTGATGAAAATACCCATGTGGTCGTGCATGTTATATTTATCAACATTGTAATTCCATTTCATTGGAGATAATAGAAAGCCCATTTCTTGTCCTTACAATTCATTGTTATTATCAATTCTATTGTGTGTTTTTATGTTAATAAGGGGGGTACCCTCCATCAAGTGGTATCAGAGTAGGAGTTCTTGAGTGTGTAGATAGATCGCCAAATGTGAGGTAGTTTGCACCAGGACTATGATTGTGGGTTTGAGCGATAGGAGAAAAAAATGCCTCCACAAAGGAACCATGCTGAGAGAGTTGCAGGTGTGATAGAAGAGGGTTTTAGAGCCCTCCAGAGACAAGTGCAAGCATTGCAAGAGGATTTGTGTAGAGGAATGAAGATTGTGGTTAGTGATGAAGGTGAAGAGGAATTCAAAGAAGAAGGAAAAAGTGACCAAGAAGCACCAGAAGCACCTAGAAATCTTGAGGAGGATAGGTTTTTGAGGGCCATTTCCAAGATTAGAAAGAGACCCAAGATTGAAGTTTCCACATTTTCAAGAAATATTAACCTAGAGGAACTGATTGATTGGATCAATGGTCTAGAATAATATTTTGAGTCTAAAGATGTTGAAGATCCAAATAGGGTCAAATTTGCAAAGGCCAAACTGAAGGGTCATGCAAAAATTTGGTGGTAGGAGATTCAGTTAGAGAGGAATAGAAGAGGAAAGGAGAAAATCACAAGATGGGACCGAATGGTGGAGAAATTGAAGAGACAATTCATTCCCATTGATTATGAGCTTGATCTGCTGAAGAAAATGCAAGGGTTGAAACAAGAAGAAAGATCTTTGTAGGAGTATACAGAAGAGTTCTATCAAGTCCTCATTAGAACAAGTCATGCAGAAGTTGAGAAGGAAAAATTTGCATGTTATATTCATGGGTTAAGACCAAGTATTCAAGAGGAGTTGAGTCTGGTTAGAATGACCAGTATTAAAGAGGTGTACCAATTTTCCATAAGGGTGAAAGAGAAGTTGAATAAGAAGTTTTAAAGCAAGCAAGATGGAAGAGGTCATGGTGGAAGATCCAGCAGACGGTCTTATGGAGGTCGAAATGAAGATCAGAAAAAGAATGATGAGTCAAGTAGCAATCAGAATCATAGGGGAAATAATTTCAATCACTCTTGTGATCAAAATAATAGGGATCAGAGAGGAAGAGGAAGAGGGAAAGGACTTGAAAGAGGAGGTTTTCATGGGACATGTTTCTATTGCGAAGGACACGAAGCCTATGAATGTCCCTAACGTCAAGGAAGGACAGACAAGAGGTTTGAAGGTCACGCATGAGTTGCGCATGCAAATGAAGAAGCTCGATCAGAACACTCAGATGATGCTAAGAAAGGAGAAACCATAATTATTAGGAGGATCCTGATAAATGAAGAGAAAGAATTAGATAAGAGGAAGAGCCTATTTCGCACCAAGTGAAAGTGCGAGGATAAGTATTGTGAAGTTATTATTGATGGTGGAAGCACTAATAATATAGTATCAGAAGAAATGGTCACAAAGTTAAAGCTGAAAAGGGAAAAACACCCTCGTCCATATCGAATTGCCTGGGTGCAGGATGAACACAAGGTCTTGGTCAATGAGTAGTTCTTAGTGAAGTTCAAGATTGTAAGTTATTGAGATGAGGTACCCTGCAATATCATACCCATGGAAGCATGTCATTTGTTGCTAGGAAGGCCTTGGCAGTTCGACAAATGTGCTATACATGATGGTCATGCTAATACTTATTCTTTGACAAAGGATGGAGTCTGAAACAAGATGAAGCCATTGAAGGAAATCGGGGAAAAGGTATGTAGTAATGCTAGAATATGTTTAGTTGATGGAAGGAAGTTCTTAGAAGGTATGAGACATGAGCATATGTGTTTTTCTTTAATTTTAAATGTTGGTAAAGAGGAAGTAGAAGATGTACCTACAGAAGTTGAAGACTTGTTGGAGGAGTTTCAGGATATTATATTCGATAATGTATCTGATGGATTTCCACCAGTGAGAAAGATCGGTCATCAAATGGACTTGATTCCAGGGGCCAATTTTCCAAACAAGGCAGCCCATAGGATGACTTTGGCGGAGAGTGAGGAATTGAACAGACAAGTACAAGATTTATTGCAAAAGGGATTGATTCGAGAGAGTTTGAGTCCATGTGTTGTACTAACAATATTAGCACCAAAGAAAAATGGAGAATGGAGGATGTGTACGGATTCTCAAGCTATCAATAAGATCACTATTAAGTACAAATTTCCCTTTCCAAGGATGGATGATATTATGAATTATTTGAGTGGAGATGTGTATTTCACAAAGATAGACCTAAACAGTGGACATCACCAAACTAGGATTAGAGAGGGAGATGAATGGAAGACAACCTTCAAGGAAAAGGAGGGCTTGTATGAGTGGTTAGTCATGCTTTTGGCCTAACCATTGCACCAAGTACATTCATGTGGCTCATGAACAAAGTACTGAAAGAATTTTTGGGTAAGTTTGTCATTATTTATTTAAATGATATTTTGATCTTCAGTAAGACATTAGAAGAACATGTAATGCCTATTCGTGGGGTGTTTGAGAGGTTAAGGGAAGAGAAGTTGTTGATTAATATGAAGAAGTAAAGTTTTGTGAAGAGGGAGTTAGTGTATCTGGGATTTGTAGTTTTGACAGAAGGGCTAAAAATGGACCTAGAGAAGGTGAAGGCTATCCTCGAATGGCCTATTCCTAGGACTAATACTAAGGTAAGATATTTTCATGGTTTGGCTAGATTTTACATAAAGTTTATTTTAAATTTTAGTAGTATCTATGGACCCTTGACTGCAACAATGAGAGGGGATAAGAAAGAGTTTAAGTGGACAATAGGAGAAAACAAGAGTTTTGAATTGTTGAAAAGAAAATTTATAGAACAACTTGTTTTAGCTCTTCCAAATTTTAACAAGGTGTTTCAAGTAGACTGTGATGCTAGTGTGATGCAGGAGCATCCCAGGGTAGTTGGCTATCTTGCATGTTTGGGAAATTTGATGGAGTCGTGTGGACTTATTTTCATATGTGAGGGGTTTGGTAGAGTTGGATAAACCTACTTGGGTCTTGGGTAATTGGTTTTGATGGAACTTGGCATGGTCTTGGTTGCTCAGCATGGCCTAGGGGAGCTCAGCCTTGCTTAGGAATTTGGTGCCTATTTCAGGCCATATAAGTAATTTTCCACAAAGAGTTAGAGGCTGAAAATTTCAGGGATTGAAGAGGGCCTATATTTCTACCTACAGTTCGAAGAACGAGTTCTAATTCATTCAGAGCTAGGAGATATCACAATTTTACTAAGACATCTATTTTGGACATTTAATTGTTGTTGTTGGCCGACATGTGGCATTTAATTTTGGTATTTGTATTTAATTTATGTTCAGGGCCAACCTGTGTCTTAGATTGGTATAAGTAGAGGTTGTGGGGGAAGTCTTTAGGCAATTATTCATCCACCTGGGAGAAGAGGAGGTGGCTGTGGAGTGAATTTTGAGGAGAGCTAGTAGCTGCGGCTTGGGAAACAAGGAGATTGCTTGGTGGGCTTGTGAGCACAAGTTTAGATCTTCCTTGGGGGTTCCTACCAGTGTGTGGATCTGGGCTAGCTAGGGTTTGGTTTGGATCTTGCGAGATCTTATGGAGTTTCTATTGTAATTGCATTATATTTGGCCGTAACCTGGAAGGCCTTACAGCCGGGCATGTTGGATGAAAATATGATGATTCTATTATGAGTATTGGCATTGTGTGGATCTATATCTCTGTATTGTTATTATATTCTATTGTGTGGTTATTTTCTGGGGGCTAGGACATCTCCATCGGGGATTCTCCTGCCTTGCACTGCATCAAGTGGTATCAGAGCATAGTTGTTCTTGAGTGTGTGGATAGAGCACCGAATGTGAGGCAGTTTACACCAGGACCTTGGGTGGAGTTTTTCAGAGTGAAGGTTGTTCCTGAGTGTGTGGATAGAGCACCAAATGTGAGGCAGTTTGCACTAGAACCTGGTTGAAGGTTGGATCTAGTTGGTGATTCATTGCAAGGGGTTTTAGAAGATGGCTCTAAGAAGATTGGACCCTGAGATGATTGCAAAACTCCATGATGTGGTGGAGAAGAATATTTCAAAGACTTGTGCTCGATTGGAAGCTAGATTGACTAATCGAGTTAAGGAAAGGATGGTTGAGAGTGATCCATCTCTGGATAAATTTCATAAGAGAGTTCGAGAGATCTTGAAACCATGGAGCTAGAGTCTACCGATCAGGAAGCAAGTTGTCTGGCCAGTTAGAAGACTTGTTCGAGAGAGAGGAGGGCATAGAAAGGTCGAGATGGAAGTTGGTTTTGTTGATCAGTGTGTGGAGGTTGATTCGGAACCTATGGAGAAACTTGTGGATGTTTCTATGGAGCTTCCTAACCTTGTTGATGTTGTGATTGAGGTTGGTTTTCATGATCAGTTGGTTGAGTCTGACATGGAAATTGTGGAGCACTTGGTCGTGGATAATAAGGTTGCTAAGGGTGATGATCCATATGTTGGTGATATGGATGTTGTTGATATGGATGTTTCTGGTGTGGATTCACTAGTTGTTGATGTGGTTGAGGATCTACATGATACTACGGATCTTTATGTTCCTGATGTGGACCTATTGGTGGTTGACATGGTTGAGGATTTACATGTTGCTCCTATTGTGGATTTGATCTTACATGTTGGTGACATGGATTTCATGTTCAAGGATATTGTTGTTGTTGGTAGTGATCAACTACAGAGAATGTTGGTGAGGCACTATGCTCAGTTTGTTCCTGGGAGTGAGCATGTTGATTGGATGGTTGAGATTCTAGTGGTTGACAGATGGATGCAGATTTGGGTGATTTGCATGTTGGTTCTATTGTCCCTATTGGAGTGGAAGCCTTTGGTGAAGATGAAGATGGTTGTAGATATTTCATCTGGCATCAAAGTATGAGGCATACTTCTTTTTGCCCCTGGGGAGTCTGATGCAGGAGCATCCCAGGGTAGTTGGCTATCTTGCATGTTTGGGAAATTTGATGGAGTCGTGTGGACTTATTTTCATATGTGAGGGGTTTGGTAGAGTTGGATAAACCTACTTGGCTCTTGGGTAATTGGTTTTGATGGAACTTGGCATGGTCTTGGTTGCTCAGCATGGCCTAGGGGAGCTCGGCCTTGCTTAGGAATTTGGTGCCTATTTCAGGCCATATAAGTAATTTTCCAGAAAGAGTTAGAGGCTGCAAATTTTAGGGATTGAAGAGGGCCTATATTTCTACCTACGGCTTGAAGCATGAGTTCTAATTCATTCGGAGCTAGGAGATATCGCAATTTTACTAAGACATCTATTTTGGGCATTTAATTGTTGTTGTTGGTCGACTTGTGGCATTTAATTTAGGTATTTGTATTTAATTTATGTTCAGGGCCGACCTGTGGCTTAGATTGGTATAATTAGAGGTTGTGGGGGAAGTCTTTAGGCAATTATTCATCCACCTGGGAGAAGAGGAGGTGGCTGTGGAGCGAATTTTGAGGAGAGCTAGTAGCTGCAGCTTGGGAAACAAGGAGATTGCTTGGTGGGCTTGCGAGCACAAGTTTAGATCTTCCTTGGGGGTTCCTACCAGTGTGTGGATTTGGGCTAGCCAGGGTTTGGTTTGGATCTTGCGAGATCTTGTGGAGTTTCTATTGTAATTGCATTATATTTGGCCGTAACCCGGAAGGCCTTACAGCCGAGCATGTTGGATGAAAATATGATGATTCTATTATGAGTATTGGCATTGTGTGGATCTATATCTCTGTATTGTTATTATATTCTATTGTGTGGTTATTTGCTGGGGGCTAGGACATCTCCATCGGGGATTCTCCTGCCTTGCACTGCATCATAGTGGTAAAGCTATTGAGGTTGTTTTGAGTCAAGAAGGTAAACTCATTGCTTATTTTAGTGAGAAGTTGAATGATGCCAAGAGAAAATATTTTGTTTATGATCAAGAGTTTTATGTGATAGTTCAGGCATTGAGGAAGTGGAGACATTATCTTTTACCAAAAGAGTTTTTTTATTTATTGATCATCAAGCTTTGCAATATTTGAACAGTCAAGGAAATTTAAATCAGAGGCATTTGAAATGGGTTGAGTTTTTGCAGAGTTACACTTTTATTTTGAAACATGGAAGCGAGAAGTCTACTAGGGTTGCAGATGCCCTAAGAAGGAGACAAAGTTTGCTGACAGATATGCAGATTGAGGTTGTTGGGTTCAAGGAACACAAGAGTTTGTACCCTAGGGATCTTGATTTTGGAGAATCTTGGAAAGCTTGTACAAAACCTCTTACTCTAGATAGAACCACATGGTTGGACTTCATAATCTAGGATGGTATGTTATTCAGAGGTAGTCAATTTTGCATTCCAAGGAGTTCCATGAAGGAGAATCTAATCAAATAAAAGCATAGTGGAGGGTTGGATGGACTTTTTGGTCAAGATAAAACCATTTCCCTAGTTAGTGAAAATTATTATTGGCCATAGTTGCAGCAAGATGTTAATAAATTTGTACAAGGTTGCAGGGTATGTTAGATGGAAAAAGGAGCAAAGAAAAATACTGGGTTAAATTAGCCATTACCTGTACCATAGAAGTCATGGGAGGATATTAGTATGCACTTTTGTCTTGGCCTACCAAGAACTCAGAGAGGGAATGATTCCATTTTTATAGTGGTAGAGAGGTTTTCAAAGATGGCACATTTCATTCCTTGCAAGAAGAATAATGATGTTGTTCATGTAGTAGAATTATTTTTCAGGGAGGTGGTGAGACTACATGGTTTACCAAAGAGCATAGTTTCAGATCGGGACACCAAGTTTGTTGGGTTCTTTTGGAGAACCTTGTGGAAAAATTTGAAGACATATTTGAAGTTTATCTCAGCACACCATCCATAGACTAGTGGACATA
Organism: Chamaecyparis obtusa; assembly: GCA_027943335.1. Taxonomy (NCBI): domain Eukaryota; kingdom Viridiplantae; phylum Streptophyta; class Pinopsida; order Cupressales; family Cupressaceae; genus Chamaecyparis; species Chamaecyparis obtusa. Next base: position 169,969 of record BSBK01013357.1, read on the forward strand.
CATGAGTGGTGAATAGGATTTTGGGGAATCTGTTGAGATGCTTGGTTGGAGATAAACTAAAGGGATGGGATTTGATTTTACCACAAGAAGAATTTTCATATAATAATTATGTCAATAGGAGCACTGGTAAATCACCATTATAGATAGTATATGGAAGTAGCCCCAGAAATGCATTAGAATTAAGAAATTTGGACAAAGGAGAGACAAGTAGTGCTGACGCTAAAGACTTTGTAGAACACTTGAAGAATTTGCATGGGGAGATAACGAAGCATATTAATAAAATGAAGACACGGTACAAGGCTAAGGCAGATAAGAAAAAGAGGCATAAGGAATTCCACGTGGGGGACGAAGTCATGGTTCATTTGAGAAAGGAAATATTTCTAGTAGGAACATACAATAATTTGAAAATGAAGATGTTTGGACCATGCAAAATAATGAAGAAGCATGATTCAAGAAATGCTTATGAAGTAGAGTTGCCCAATGAACTCAATATTTTACCAGTATTTAATATTTTAGATCTAATAGAATATCACGAAGGAGGTGTTGAGGATCAGGTCACAAAAGTACAGTCGAATATTCCAGCAACTAATTCAGCTACAAAGGGGATTGAAGACATCTTGGATAGTCATGTTGGTAGAAGAACAATGAATAGGACATATGAAGAATATTCAATCAAATGGAAAGGACATGTAGAAGATCCATCATAGCTATCAGGGGAGCAGGTTAACTGTCTGGGTTTTCCTTTGAACACCTAAGATGTGACAAGGTCACTTCTTAAATTACCTTAGGTGTTTGATGTAGGAGCATCCTGGGTGTAAGGGCAATCTTGCATCACCCAAAAATATATTTTTTGGTTTCTTTTCAATAAGGTCTATCTTGTGTAGAACTGCTATTTTTGGAAATTTAGTATTTTTAGTAAGTTTTTTGTTTGATCTCAAAATGCTCTATTTTGTTCCCCAGAGGTTCACTTTGGTCATATTAGTCTACTAGTAAAGTTTCATTGCAAGATCAAGTTTAGTTTTAAGGATATTGAAAACTTTTGATATTGGCAGCAGCGTATAGAAACTTTGGACTTAGTTTTGAAGTCTTTAGAGGCCCTGAAAGGGGTCAAAACTTCGACTAGCTAGAACCTTCAAAAGTTAGGCACTACAGCTAACTTCACGTTGTTTCTGAAATGGGGTTATAATACCCAATTGAGTAAATGAATGAGGAGTTATGTTTTTCAAAAGTTGTGCTACCTACAATAGAAGAAAATGAAATTCCTTCGAAATTTCTTTTTGATTTCTGAAAGTTTTTTGGGCCTATTCTAATTTAATAAAATGAATAATAATATCTTAATTATGGTCGGCCTCAAACTTTAGGGTAAAATCTCTAGAACCCTCTTGGGCGGTTAAAATTGCCTATATAATGAAGACCCGTAGGGTTATCTAGGGTAGTTTTTGGAGATACATCTGGTGGCTCTGGCTTGCAATGTATTGTAATGAAAATGTCCATGTGGTTGTGCATGTTAAATTTCTCAACATTGTAATTCCATTTCATTGGAGATAATAGAAAACTTATTTATTGTCCTTACAATTCGTTGTTATTCTCAATTCTCTTGTGTGTGTTTGTGTTAATAAGGGGAGTACCCTTCATCACTTCTTTTATATTTTGATCATAAATTTTGAACCATAACTTAGAAGCATAACTTCTTGCATGTGTTGGAAGTAGAGTGATACAACATGATTTGGTTTTCTTCTTCTTCTTCTATAACCAACATTTAGTCATGTTGAAAATTGCATACTTATGCGATTTGAAAAATATAGATTAAACCCATACAATTTTGAAAATTAATGATGAAATATAAAACAAGTGATCAAGTGATCTTGTACAAAATAATTGTCATTGATAAGATGTAATGACAGTGGCGTTGGTATTAAAACAATATAATAATGAGAACAAAAATTACAAGAATCAATGGTTATATTAAAGGACATTGATTAAACAAGAGGTCATTGTCATGAGAAGAAAATCAAGGTTTCAAATAGTGACAAAGTGTATGTCAAAGACTATAGCAAGAGAGTACTCATGACTATGAGACCAAAACAACATTTTCATGAGAAGTAATCAGAAAAATAAATGAAAAGAATCATATATTTGAGACAAATTTTTTTAAAAATCATTTTGATGAGTAAAATGAGGTTGTAGATCTTTATTATTATGAAGGAAGTGCAAAAGTTCACTGTGATAAAATTTTCCCTCATGAAGATTGTTTTAATAAATCAATGAAATGTATTCATAGTGCAATTGTTGTGACATTTTCAAGAGTATAATCTTGATAAACCTCCCTCTCCTTCATACATTCATGCCAATATAATGAACATTATTCCTTCTCTTGGATCACTTCATTTCACTTTCAAATTTAACACGTTGTAGAGGAAGTATTTTGGATTTATCTATATTGTTGTCTTCTTGGAGTGAGTTTGGTTATTTTTATTTTATTAATTCAATGGATTGGGTGATATTGTTGACACTGTGTATAGTCCAATTTCCTTTGAGTTGGGGGGGGGGGGGGGGGGGGGGGGGTATTCAAATTTATCTTTTAGCCCTGACATATGAGTTCTTTTTTGTGTAGGTTGTCTTGTGATTCTTTTCTCTCTTCATATACCTGGACAGTGATCTTTGGTTGATAAATTGGAAAGTGACAGTGGATCTTGTTTTGAATATATTGGGCATATATGCTTTTGTTCATATTATGCTTCTGAGAATATTATGATTCCTTTTTACCATATTTTTTATTCTTTCTAATTAGTCTTTTTGAGAGGATAATGATCATATTGTAGATTGATAATCCATATTGCTAATCAGTACTTTTGGACATACAACTTGATCACATTTTTAGATTTGTACATGAGTGGTCTTCTATGACCTGATGGTGTTGTGTTTGTCTTTCTAGTGATACACTCTAGCATTTTGTACTAATATTGTTTCAATTTTTAGTTCTTTCTACTTTTTTGTGATGCTAGATCAAATGGTTTGGATCCCTTTGTATTTGTTTCCAAAAGGGGAGAGAGCTTTGTGCTTTTTTCACAAAGGACAAAGGGGGATTTTCTTTCTCTTCCTTCCCTTTGGTTGTTTTCCTTGATGACAAAAGACTTGGCAAAATAATTAGTGCCATCATTCTAGATTGGTAGTATAATTTCAAAGACTTGGCACTTTATATTGGTATTGATATTGGTATCCTCATTTCAGAGACTTGGTATTGTTAAAATTTACATATTTTAGATTAGTATCATCATTGGAATTGATGTACATTAATGTTTATTACCTATATCAGTTACACTTTAGATTGATACATGACATACTCATTGCATCCATACTCATTCATGGCATACTCATTGCATACTCATATCAGTTCATTGATGGCATACACATGGCAGTAAAATATATTAATTTGTCATTGGAATACATGTTGTAGTAGACATACATTTTGCAATAGATAGGATAGATGGTCTATTTTCATATATGCTTGATACATTGTGTCCATGGTATATGTTTAATATTATACTACATAAGGTATTCTAAATTTTTTCATATAATACATTATGAATCCTTGATTTCATAAGGTATTGATTTCATTTGATAAGATGTTGGTGATTTATTACATACAAGGTGAATAAGTTGTTAATAACTTACTGTGTACAAGGTTTATAATTATCAAGTGATAAGGTGTTATTAAAGTTGTAAGGATAATGGAATAATGAACTTGGTATACTCAAGTGGCTATTAATATGCTTCATTTTACCTTTGGCATAATATCATACTCATAAGATCATTGAGAATGATGAGGTATCTTGACTTAGGGCATAAAATTATTATTCATATTTTTCCTTGACCATGGGGTATCAAAATTCATTTTATGAGGTTTTGACATTATATGGTTGTGTGCTAGAAAGTAGTCACACTTCTGTGAATCATTACATTTAAGAACACTCAAGAATGAGGTCTCAAACAATGATTCACAGCTCTCTATTCGTGGAGTGCAGGGGTTTGTATATGAGGCCCTCAGATTGACCTAGTTATGCCCATGCAAGTACACCAAGAAATGAGAGATTCAAAGATGAATAGCAAGCATGCTAATCTCCATGATCATCAAGTTATTGCATGCAAATGAAACTAGTCTAGATGATAACAATGCAAGAAATAAACTATTCTATTGAAATGAATGCTTATACAATGTTAATCTATGAAAGGAAACATGAATTTAAACTATTATGTGAATGCAATATTAATCTAAACTATGGATTGCCATAAGGCATGAGAGAAGAAGACAAGAAGAAAGAAGTCTCAAATATCCAAGCTCCAAATGTGCTCAACAAGCTTCTTCCAAGATTGCTCTCCAAACTTGCAGTATAAGAATAACATGAAAATTCTCGGATCTGAAATGAGAAGGAGAGGGCTCCTTATATAGGAAAATGTGGAAGAGAATGCATCCTCAAGAGCAATGTGGGATAAATCCAAAAAGAGGAAATAAAGCTCATTTTTTAGAAAGTGTGGAGAGAAAAGGGATTTTATTTATTTTTAATTATTTGTTTCCCTTTTTTCATCACAAAGAGCTTTAAGAGGATTTTTTATTTATTTAAAAGAATGATTCTCTATTAATTAAATAAGATAACATTATTTAATTAAAAGAGAGATATCATAAGATAAAATCATTTAATTAAAAAAGATTTTAATTAAATAAATTTATTTCATTTTAAAAGATATTTCTTTCAATTAAATAAAGTTATTTTATTTATTTAAGAGGGAATATTTCTTTCAATTAAATAAAATTATTGAAAGAATCAGGAAAAGGATTTTTGTTTTGTTTTTATTTGATTTATTTCCTTTTCCATCACAGATTTTGCTTTAAGTGGGGATTTTATTTATTTAAAAGAGGAATTATCTTTTAAATAAATAAGATAAGTTTATTTAATAAAAAGAGGAATATTTAATTAAATAAGATAAAATCATTCAATTAAAAGGGGTTTTAATTAAATAAGATTATTTTATTTAAGATATTTCTTTTAATTAAATAAGCCTATTTTATTTATTTAAAAGAGAATATTTCTTTTAATTAAATAAAATTATTGATGAAATGATCAAACCTTAGAAATATTTGAATTATTGATTTAATTGCGATTTGATCAAGGAATTGATTTGAAAATTGCAAAGCATTGATTCAGGAAATTGATATTTGACAAATTGAATAAATGGGGCCCAAAGTCTAGGCGACCATTTTAGGGTGCATACATTTGCCCCTCTTTGACTAATGTGAGGTCAACTCGGGATCACATGTAGTCAAAGAATGGAATTGAAGTGTGAGATCGATTTGGGATCACAAAACAACCCATATGTGTGTTCGACAGATGGGAACACATCAGGACATAGATAAGCAGACTGAAAAAGACAAGGCCAACACCTGTGAATAGGTAATTGTCAAGTCTCAAATAAGAGATAAGAATCTCAAGCAAGGTTGCCCCAAAAGAAGCAATTGATAAATTTGATAAAGTTGAATCAAGCAATGAAGTTTGGTAGGTACTGCCCCCTCATGATCGAAATTGAAATGAGATAGAGGAGAAACAATAAATTGATAAATTTGATCAAATCAAACTAAACATAAGGTTCTTGACATAAGATGAAAGATATAAAAAAAATAAAAATCACAGAACCAAGGTAGATCAGCAAGAAAGATTATGCCCCAAGGTTGAATTAGAAGAAAAGAAGTGGGGTGAAAGTGAATGGAAGATAGAAGTTTGGAAGAAATGGAAAGAAATGGAGAGAAGAAAGAGAATTTGCCTCTAGAAAGAAGATGCCCCAAAATCAATCAACTGTTTAAGATAGGGAATTTTGATTGAGATCACGAAAGAAGGTAAGGAAATGAAGATCAAAATGTGACCATAGTTGACTAAAAGTCCATAAGAAAGATGAAGGAAACCCTCTCAAACTCATAATGCAGCCTAAAAGTGCAAATTTAACATGAAGTCTAAATAATGCAAGCTACATGAAAATGCAAAGGTGTACTTGCAATAGGGTAACATAGAATTTTCGTGTTCATCATTCATTAGAGAATGTAAAAGAACTTATTTTCATCATAGGGCCGTTATTACCGGACATCGAACAATCACACAATCAACACTAGTCAAAAACGCAACTATGAAGATATGAATGTGATTTATATTGGATTGGAATGTGGAAAGATTCTAACATGAGCATCAAAGACATAAAGGTCAAGATGACTGCAATGTTAGCTTACCCAATTTAATGTAGCAAAACCATGCTTACATCAAGGCATAAACGCCGGGATGACCATGAGAATGGTTGTGCAAAAAAAGTCAAGGATGATGCCTTAAATCTCCTAAGTGTGTCAAGGAGACAACAAGCACTGAAGAGGTTCAAGATGACACCCACAAGCAGAAAGCAAATAAAAACATGCCCCATGCCCCAAGTCTTCTAGCTATGCATCACAAAGAGACTTATTAGACAAGGACACTCAACGAAAATCAATAACAGTCAGCACACAAAGAAAAGATCATGACATATCTCAAGCATTAAGTGTTGCATTTAAAAATTTAAGTGTGTAAACTGATACTGAGTTCTGAGGATAAGGATCGAATGCTTGCTAGCAGGTAATATCACATGACCAAACTGGATAAGACCAAACTGATAAGTGTTGAAAAACACTCGATGTCGGGGGTTGTGTTGAAAAACACAGTTGGGTTGGTGTTGAAAAACACCGTTTGCGAGGTGTCCTAAAGACAAGCATATCCAAGAGACCAAAGCTAACACAGTGATGCCCCCTAGACAAAGACAAAGACCAATTCCAAACCAAGGCAACAAGGACAAGGTATGATGGAGAAAGGCTAAGTGTCGAGGACGCATGCTAAGAAATAGGGGTGCAAAGGCCTCAAGTAGCACCCGTTTCCAGGTTTTCACCACTTGGAAGAATTTTTTTGAGGACTTTTTATAATTTTTTTATATTTTTGCTACCAAGGCGCCTATTTCCAGGTTTTCACCGAGGCACTTTTTCTATTTTTTTTTTAATTTTTTTTATTTTTTATTTTTTTGGTATTTTTGGAATATATATTTTTTTGAGATACATCAAAGCGCCTATTGCTAGGTTTTCACTAAGATGATCATTTTTTCAGGACATTTTCTGATTTTTAGAAATTTTCAACATCATATATAAATTTTTTTGGAATTTTTTCAGGATCAATAAATATATACGAAGGATGCCCCCAGATAGAATGGGCATCACACTCCCAAGCAAGATCGCATCATGCAACCTCAATGTCTAGTGAGGTGGAGAACAAGAGGGATTAGCAAGCTAGTGAGAGAGATGGAAGACAAGAGAATGAAGTAGAATGAAGGGGAGAAATCCTCAAAGGCAAACTCCTCAAGAGTACCCAAGCTAGGGAAAAATTATCATGTAAAGCATATTTGGAAAAGCAATGAAAGGCCAACATAGGATAAGTCTCAAAGGTGTAATGCAAAAGAAGGAAAGGATGCAGTCCAAAAGAGTAGACATGTCAAGAGGCTTCATAGCATCGTGTTTCTCTTTTTTAGATATTAGATTAGATCAAGACCAAAGGTGAAAAGGATAGCGAAAGACTAGAATGAATGGAGGAGAATAGATATGAAGGCTAGACATGAAAGAAATGAAAGCAGGATCATCATAAGACCGCTCCCGAGATAGCCAAATGTACGTGTATAGATCAACCTTGTCAAGATCAAAGAGAGAAGATGGAATGGATGAGATATGTAGAAGAACTACGCATGATGCCTGATTGCCAGGTTTTCATCATGGTACTTATCCAAGGTGCCACAAGGCAATGGTTTTCACCATAGGATGAATTTATTTCTCTTTACTTTTGCTACCAAGGCGCCTGTTTCCAGGTTTTCACCAAGGCACATTTTCAATTTTATTTTCATTTTTTTTCTCTTTTTTCTTTTTTTTTTGAATTTTATAATTTTTGGAAGAAGGCAAGCTTTTAGATAATGCTCCTTGAAAGGATAAACCATGATATGCCAAGGATTCAAAATTATATGCTCAAAGATGCTGATAGGGAAAGGAAGATGGAAGAGAAAAATGGAGGATATGATTTTATGTAAAGCGAGTGGAGTTGGAAGATAGGAGGAATATGCAAATGAGGAAAAATGATAGAAGGCAAGAGAATAATGAATGGAAGGATTGTGAAAGAGTAGATGGAAAGGAAGGCAAGATCAACATCGATGCACACCTTGGAGGGTGGCGAGAGGATGGAGGAAACTTGAATGAAGGAATACGTGAAGGAATATGGTGAATGTTTAGTAGAGGTTGCGGTTCAGGTGCATGGAATGGAAGAATGTTTTTGAAAGAATATGAGGTGGAAGTCTTTGAAAGCTTGAATGTCAACTTCACTTTTTGTTCAACATGAGACTCTCTTACGAGAGACTTTGGAATCCATATAGCCTTAGGCTTTTTATTTCCTTTTGATGATTTAGAGAGAATATCTTGAATGATGGATTTTGGAACCCATACTTGTCTTGTAGTTTTTTTCTTAGATATCTCTTTTGACTTTATGCCCCTATGTCGATTAGAGGAGACATGGTGATCTTCTTTCTTTGATGGATTCTTGTATTGTTTCTTTTTCTTATATTGAACATTCATGTTACTTCCAAAATACTTGAGACGTGTGGAAGAAGAAGGATAATATGACTGGTGTAGATGGGTGGATGGATGAAAAGGATTCAAAGGTATGCATCTATGTTGATCTTGAGGAAAGATAGGAGATGGAGGGACATAAGGACCCAAGATAGATGATGAATTAGGAGAGTTAGGAGGGGAAAATGAACGGACATAAGGACCCAATATGGAAGGAAGATGTGAAGTCCTTAGTAGTGGTGGAAGAGGTCCAAGGATGGAAGTGGAAGATGCAAAAGGATAATCAATAAGTTCATTAGCATCTATATGACAACCAAGGATATCAGCATCTTCAGAGTGAGCATTAGAATTTTCAATAGGATCCTGGACATCTTGAATAAGATCATTTTATTTGATAGGATCATTCAGAGCTTGTGAAGACTTAGGAAGAGTAGAAAGCGGAAGTGAACATGGAATGGTAGAACAAGAAGATGGAAGACTTTGATCTTGACAAGGATCTTTGGATAGCACAAGTGCAGAATTTGTCTCTTGAATAGGCTTAACATCATAAGTAACAACACCATTTTTAATAACCTTAATGGAAGTATCATCTTTGGAAAGTGCAAGCATGGTAAGGTTATTTTCATTATCAATAAGCTCAACGGTGTGGTTAGTAGCTTGATCTTTCTTCAAAGAAGACTTAAGACATGGTGGAATAAATGAGGAAGGGCGTAAAGGATCAAAAGAACCATGACATGGATAGATAACATCATGAAAAGGAGTGGATGACATGGAGGGTTCTTGATCTTGATCTTTCTTTATATTATTTTCTATATCAGTTTTAGAGTCCTCTTGATATGAAGCCACTTCTAAGGACAAGGAAGCAGGTTGGAGTTGTATGGAAGACTTTGGTAGAGATGGTGAAGGAATAGCTAAAGTAGGCATTATAGTGCATAAAGGCTTAGGCTCTTTAGATTTAGCATTATCGGAAGTATTTGCAGCCAAGTGAAGGTGAGCTTGAGTATCTTTAAGAGGTGGCCCTTGAGGATAAATATAGGGAACTACATGGAAAGCATTAGAATTTATGTCGGATGCAGGATTTGTGAAAGATTTGGAAGACTTGGCAAATTTAGGAGATGTAAGAGTATTGGAAGAAGTAGGGGATGGAATGGAACCATCACAAGACAAAGGCTTGACATTAATATGATCTTGCTTGAGAGTGTTGTCTTTATTTTCAGCAAGAGAATTTTTAGAGGAGACATTCTTATGATATTTACGTTTATAATCAGCGCGTTGAGCTTTCTCTTCTTCAAATGAAGTAGATGTATCATCTAGGTATTGTTCACAGAAATCATCAAAGTCTCTTTCAAAATCAGAGTCATATGGATCACCATGACAATCTATCCAATGTGATGACCCTTTTCCAATAAGCATGAGCACACGACGAGGAGGACTCTTAGGAATAGGGGTTTCATAGGTATGGCCAAATTGTCCATCATCATAGTCATCATAGGTGGGTGTGTCACTCTTTGTAGAAGAGGTATCACAAGGATTATCTTATTTCTCATTATGGTATGAAGTAAGACTCTTGGTAGAAGTAGAAGAAGAACGAGATCATGAAGAAGAGGAAGGTGAAGACCTAGCGGAAGAAGGAGACTTAGATAATGAGGAATTCAAATAATGTTTAGAAGAGTCGTGATAAGATTTGGGAGATATCTAGAAGAACTGTTAGAGGAACAAAACTCTTCGAATTCAGCAATGAGTTCAAGATCATCCATTTTTAAAAGAGGTTCCATAGAAAGATATTTGTAATTCATGGTTCTGGAAGAAGAAGAATCAAGCATGGAAGTGATAGAAGAGATGAAATAGAAGAAAATAGACTAGATAGTAAGAGGAAAAGAATTAGGAAGACGAGAAAAATATCCCATGTGAAGAGAAGACTTTAGAAGATAAACATGGGAAGGGAAGAAGAAAGAAGAAGACCAAGAGTCATCTTGTGTAATTGATACCATTAACATTCATTGAGATGTTGAACAACATAACAACACCTAGGATCTAACCTAGATTGACCAAGGAAGACTGAGAATTGAAGACACTTGGCGATAAGATGGCCTCACAAAATGTCAACACCAAACTAGGATAATCAAAGTTCTCTAATGTCCAAAGGGATATGGTAAGATAGAAATTGCAAAAGGTGTTACCAACACTGTCAAAGAGGTGCTTCAAATCAAAGGGTGACTACTCTTGCACTTTTGAATCAGGAGGTTGGACTTGGCCAAATTATATATTTGAAATTGAATTTGATGGAAATGGTTTGGACAAAAAGATTACTAAAATTCTCCAAGAATGTGGCTAACAATTCTAGAGATAAACTTTCTCACCAAGAATAGTCCTTTAACTTGACAATTATTTCCAAGGTGACTTTGTAAACCAAATGATGCTATCCCTAGAGGACAAAGATAGGTCTCTAATGACAGGATAGAAAATCAAGCAAGCTATAAAAAGGTTGGTGCTTCAACTCAGGAACTCAGTTTTTATGTTCGTTTTAAAAGATCAAGTACATCAACAGATTTTTATCATTGATCAGGCACATAAGACAATAATCAGGGAGTTCAAGCAAGCAATTATCTTCAAACAATGAGCAAGGGGCAAAGCAACCTTGCACATGAACAAGAATAGTGACTTAGTATGCTACTCCTTAAAGATTCTACTTGTGTATGTTCTTGGATATGTTTTAGCAGGCACTCAGAACACAACAACATCCTAGCAAGCTATCTACAAGGATATACATGGCTTTTCTAAAGGGTGTCTTTGATATACGCAAGGTACGTGAGGCCCAAATTTGTAGATGAGAAGAATCAAAAATCACACAGCCGAGGGGAGACGGTAACCCAAATCTCCTCCTTCACTTCTCAAAGGTATAAAGTTCTTTGAGGCTTAGCCAAGAGTGAAATCTAACTCATTCCCAAGAGAGGTGTCTTTGGATTCACCTCCTGATATTTATACTCTATCGGAACACAGGAGTTAAGGTCATCCCTTGAGGTGATGAAATCCCCAAGTAGGCCTTCTAAAAAAATGAAAAGTAAGTAATTCTCTATCAAAAAGTATTGAAAAGCACTAAAAGTGGAACACTTAACGCTTAAAGAAAATATGAGGTGAGTCCACAAGGTGGAACACTTAACACCCCACACAAGCTACAAACGAGTCCACAACCTAGAAAACAAGTGAGTTCCAAAAAGCACAAAAGGGTTGCCTAGTGGAACAATTAACGCTTCTTTCCTGTAGACCCCTCTCCTTTAATGTGGCACTGAGATTGCAACCACAGGGTGGAAACGAGGGGCCGGTGGATTAGCGAGTCCAATAACCCAAGATAGCAATCTAGATCAATCACAAGTAATCTAAGATAGCTAATCAATACTACTCATAAGTGCAAGAGGGTTTGAATCATGGAATATTTAACTTTCCAAATAAACATGAAGTGAGTCCACAAAGTGGTGCATTTAACTCTTCATGTAAACTAGGAATGAATCCATGCCCTAGATTACTCAATGAGATGTTTTGATATTTGAGACCAAGAATTACTTAGAGTTAAAAGACAAGCATGCACTTAAACACAAACTTGTATAAAAGAAAATCTATGTTCATTCATTTCCCATTAAGAGCATAAAAAATGTGTTTTATGAAAGCGTGTAACACTCAAGCCAAACACATGAGAGATTGATTTTACACCCAAAACAAGTGTTATAGAGATTTTAAGAACTCACCTTAGGTCCAAAGATCTACACTCCAACATTTAGCACACATCCAAAAAAAAAAAAACCCTAAGATGGTTAGATATGAAAATCAATTGTTAAGAGTTTGATTTAACATTGTTGTCTTCAAGACAGTCTTTAAAGATTGATTTATTTGACCCATAAAATCACAATATTAAAATTTCTAGAAAAAATGAAGTTTTTATCCAACATCAATAACTACCATTTCCCAAAATTACAAGGTCTTATGATTCCATTTGGTTCCTCAACCAATAATCTTTTCAGACTGCAATTATTCTGTCATAAATCAGATTTAAAACACCAAACCCTGTCTAGAGAATCACATATCTTTATCAAAAAAAATCCAAATGAAACCAAACCAAATTAAAAACAACTATTATTGAATCTAGTTTCCAAATATTTAAGTCATTTATTTTTTCCATTCATAAATTATTTTCTAAGAGAAAATCATTGCCTGCAACTCCAATGCAGATTGTTAAAAACTAGTTTTCACTCAAATGCCCGTAACTTTCACAAATCTGAATAAAAATGACTCAAACAAAAAGGAAATGAAATCTAATTCATGTATCTTTCCAATGAATATTATTATAAGTCCTGATTCTTCATACTTTGTCCATACTAGACGTTTCGATCTGACTGTATTCAGAGAATCTCAAATCTGCAAATACCCACTTTCACCAAAATGATCATAACTTATTCATTTCTTTATAAAAATGAACCAAACCAAAAGCATGAGAAATATGATTCATCATTATATCCATCCATTACTATATTATAGGGTTTCCAGTCCGTACATGGCTATACAAGGCCTGGAACCAACACTAAAAATGAAAAACCAATCAAGAATGAGGCCAGAAATTAATCTTTTCTGCCCCACGGTGGGTGCCAAAAATGTGTGCTAGAAAGTAGTCACACTTCTATGAATCATTACATTCAAGAACACTCAAGAATGAGGTCTCAAACAATGATTCACAGCTCTCTATTCGTGGAGTGCAGGGGTTTGTATATGAGGCCCTCAGATTGACCTAGTTATGCCCATGCAAGTACACCAAGAAATGAAAGATTCAAAGATGAATAGCAAGCATGCTAATCTCCATGATCATCAAGTTATTGCATGCAAATGAAACTAGTTTAGATGATAACAATGCAAGAAATAAACTATTCTATTGAAATGAATGCTTATACAATGTTAATCTATGAAAGGAAACATGAATTTAAACTATTATGTGAATACAATATTAATCTAAACTATGGATTGCCATAAGGCATGAGAGAAGAAGAAGAGAAGAAAGAAGTCTCAAATATCAAAGCTCCAAATGTGCTCAACAAGCTTCTTCCAAGATTGCTCTCCAAACCTACAGTATAAGAATAACATGAAAATTCTCGGATCTGAAATGAGAAGGAGAGGGTTCCTTATATAGGAAAATGTGGAAGAGAATGCATCCTCAAGAGCAATGTGGGATAAATCCAAAAAGAGGAAATAAAGCTCATTTTTTAGAAAGTGTGGAGAGAAAAGGGATTTTATTTATTTTTAATTATTTGTTTCCCTTTTTTCATCACAAAGAGCTTTAAGAGGATTTTTTATTTATTTAAAAGAATGATTCTCTATTAATTAAATAAGATAACATTATTTAATTAAAAGAGAGATATCATAAGATAAAATCATTTAATTAAAAAAGATTTTAATTAAATAAATTTATTTCATTTTAAAAGATATTTCTTTCAATTAAATAAAGTTATTTTATTTATTTAAGAGGGAATATTTCTTTCAATTAAATAAAATTATTGAAAGAATCAGGAAAAGGATTTTTGTTTTGTTTTTATTTGATTTATTTCCTTTTCCATCACAGATTTTGCTTTAAGTGGGGATTTTATTTATTTAAAAGAAGAATTATCTTTTAAATAAATAAGATAAGTTTATTTAATAAAAAGAGTAATATTTAATTAAATAAGATAAAATCATTCAATTAAAAGGGGTTTTAATTAAATAAGATTATTTTATTTAAGATATTTCTTTTAATTAAATAAGCCTATTTTATTTATTTAAAAGAGAATATTTCTTTTAATTAAATAAAATTATTGATGAAATGATTAAACCTTAAAAGTATTTGAATTATTGATTTAATTGCGATTTGATCAAGGAATTGATTTGAAAATTGCAAAGCATTGATTCAGGAAATTGATATTTGACAAATTGAATAAATAGGGCCCAAAGTCTAGGCAACCATTTTAGGGTGCATACAATGGTTACTATGCATTTCAAAGGCATTGTTATTATCTCGAAGGCATATTCAATTCAAAGGTCATCATATTGTTTCAAGGGTGTATGCATTGTTAGTTTGTTGTGTATCGGTCTTAAAACCCTAGTCGATATGCTAGGGTACATAAATTATTTTTGTGATGGAATTCTCGAGGAAGATTGTTATAGAGACAATGGTAGTTGCAAAGACAATTACCAGCACGTGTTTGGTTCAGGTGGCTTGGTCTATTTTTTTTTGTAATCTTGAACTCTAAAAACTATGATTTATCCTGTTGAGTTAAGAAAATAGATTTGAAGTTAGTTATTTTTAATTGTTTAAAAGTTTTAAATATATTGATGGGTTACGTTAGTAGTTGTAAAATCTTGCTTGGATGTTCTTTTTTTAAGTTGCTATTCTAGTTATTTAAATCTGTTGGAAATATGGTTTTTTTGTGAAAGTTTTGAAAATGTGTTTTTTTAATTATTTAAAGGGAATACAACTCTTGTGGAGTTGTGCTCAATTTTGAATGATATTTGGAAAGGGTTTTATTTAATAATTGTTAATCTATTAGACATTGGGTTTATACTGCATACAACAATTCCTTGATTTTGTGAAATATGGTGTATAGACAACATACCTCATTTTGTGAAGCACTTCATAGTGTTCTATGCATTTTACATATATATGCGAGTTCTTGAATCTAAAGTGAAATGAGAAATTGAAGAAATGATTTATACTAAAATGGAGGTTATACTTTGTACTCTTCTTTTTAGAACTATGATGTGATTTTGTTGTCAGTGAGATATATTATTTAGACAACCAGTGAGACACATTACTTTGTCAGCGAGTCAGATTTTATAGCCAGTTAGGATTTTCTAGTGAGACACATTTTTATATCCAGTGAGGCTTTGTCAATGAGACACAAATGTAGCTAGTGAGGCTTTGCAAACAATTTTTTATTAAGCCAGTGAGGCATTTTACTATGTGATTTTTCATCCCTATGAGGGTTTTCCACTCATGAAAAATGTTGTGTTAAAATTCTTTTGTGGGCTTTATTATTTGCATGTTTCTATTCAGTTTCACTTGTTTTCTTCACAACATATGATGTTGTTTAAGGATAGCCACATTTGAATTAAATTGAACTTTTAGTTATTTGTTTAGAAAAGTGTTGATTTGAAATTGAATATTATAAAATTGATTCACCCCCCCCCCCACCTCTCCATTTTTTCTATACTCTAATAATATACATTGATGCAGAGGTAAGTGTGGTGGACAAGGTTTTCAATAACTAAATGATTCAACCCAAGAAACTCAATGCTTCAATTGTGATTCAAGAAACTCAAATTATGATTTCACCCTCTCCAATGAAAAAAAATGACAGAATAGATCTATTTATACTGGATTATAAAAGGTTCATATGATTAATGAGTTTACAACAACACCCAACACTTCAATCTTGAGCAATCTTCCTGAGACTCTTGTTCTTTACTGAGAACAACCATAGATATTTGTAATCCCCAAAAAAATATCTAAAATTAACTTTGAACAACCAACCATAGCAACCTAAAACCTCTCATATCCTTTTGATTCATTAACTCAACCTTAGAAAACAAATAAGCCAAAATACACCACCTTGCTGCCCTCTGGATAGACCTGTGGACAGTCGTAATAACTTTTGAACCAGATTGAATTTCGTCAATCCCTTCGGTGATTTTGGGAGAAATTAGGTTCTCTTCATTCTTTCCAAAGCACATCAAAATCCAACGGTTCAATCCAAAGAGATGCCCCCCACATCATACTACATTTTCTGCATCCTTCATTTCTGAACTTTTACCCTTTCTCCAAACTATGATCACTCTTTTCTTCCAATTTTCTGTAATTGCATGATTATAACACTATGATACATGTTATAATATCAACATCCCATGAATTCAAGGCCTTGTGAATTCATGGGATGGCCATTTAATATTAAAAAATTACAAACTTAACAATATAATGGTCATTGGAACTGTAAATCAGAGAAGGCGTTGATAACAGAGTAACAAAAAGATCTATTAAGAAATTAAATGGTATTTAATAATGTATTAGATCCTTCTCTGATACATTAAGACTTGTTACTACTAAAAACACATAAGCAGCAATACAAGAAATTCAAATAACTACAGAAAACTTGTGTTTTATTAACTCTCTATTCTCAGTCCATACATTTCCAGATCTCCTCCTCTTACAATAGACTTCTTCAACAAATATATCCTCTTCCAATAACCATATCAACCAACTTTTATCATTGATTTGAATGGTTAATGCTTAAAACATAACAAAAGACTAATTCCCTCTAAACTCCTAGGTAACCATTACTTTTTTAAATATTTGAATTTTAAAACCACAAAAATGGCTTTATAATACCTAGACCTATCCCATGCCCATCCTAGACTTCTTGAAACATAATTAAGACTTGGAAAATATTAGTCCATTACACACAATCTTTTAGTCCTTTGAGGACATTACAACATGAAAGCATTATATTAAATGAGAGGCATGATAGGTGCCAATATACTATAATTGATGTCTTTGGATGCCTTTATGTGCTCTGATGTCTTGGTGTACTCAAGTGTGACTTCATAGGTATTTGGAGTTCTTTGTGTTCTCTAGGTGCCCCTGCACCATACATACTACCTCTACTAGAAATACCATGGTCCATATGCATGTAATATTCTTGAATACATACATATATATATATATACATATATATATATATATATACATATATATCTATATACATATATATATATATATATATATATATATATATATATATATATATATATATATATATATATATATATATATATATACATATATACATATATATCTATATATCTATATACATATATACATATATATATATATGTACATATACATATATATGTACATATATATATATATATATATATATATATATATATATATGTATGTATATATACATATATATGTACATATATATATATATATGTACATATATATATATATATGTACATATATATATATATATGTATATATACATATATATGTACATATATATTATATATTTATATATATATATATACATATATATATGTATATATATATATACATATATATATGTATATATATACATACATATATATGTATATATATGTACATATATATGTATATATCTATAGATGTATATGTATATGTATATGTATATGTATATAATATGTATATATATATATATATATATATATATATATATATATATATATATATATATATATATATATATATGATGCAGGAGCATCCTGGGTGTAAGAGCAATCTTGCATCACCCAAAAATATTTTTATTTTTGTATTCAATAAGGGCTATCTTATGCAGAGTTGCTATTTATGGAAACTTGCTATTTTTAGTAAGTTGGTCTTACGATCTCAGAATGTCTAATTTTACATATGGAGGTTCATCTCAGTCATATCAGCCTGCCAGCAAAGTTTCATGGCTAGATCAGGTGTAGTTTTGAAGATATTGAAGATTTTTGGTATTGGCAGCAAGGTACAAAAACTTCGAACTCAGTTTTGAAGTCTTTAGAGGCCCTGGATGAGGTTGAAAATTTGGGTGATGGGCACTTTGCCTTGGTTAAGCCTATAGAGCGCTTTGTGGCATTTCCAGAATGGGGTTATAATAGCCAATCGGGTCAACGGGCGATGACTTATGGTCTTCGGAAATTGGGTCACCTGAAATGGCAGAAAATAATTTTTCTTCAAAATTTTTGTTTGGGTTTCAAAACTCATTTTGAGCCGACTTTGATGTAATAAATTGTAAAATAAAATAATTCTAAGTTTGGTCGGCCCTAAGGGCTAAATTTCTAGAACCTTCTCGGGCGGTGGAAATTGCCTATATAAAGAAGGCCCGTAGTGTTGTCTAGGGCAGTTCTGGGTAGTAGATCTGGGTATTGATTCGAGGCTTTGTCCTATAGAATATTGTAAGGGAATGCCCATGTGGCTTTGCATATTGTAATTCTGAAAGTTTGTAATTCCACATTTGTGGAGATAATAAGAAGCCAATTTTTTGTTCTTGC